>CAKNXH010054928.1:0-24892 GCA_932178445.1 Andricus quercusramuli | reverse complement strand
TATATATATGGGTAAAGCGAACAAACGTCCAGATAAGAAATTTTTTGTTCTGTCTTTTACTCGATAATAGGAATATGTATTAGCCGTACGTCCTCCATAAAAAGCATCTCGAGGGTTTTAAGCACCGTGCCTTAAAAGAGGATGGTCTTTCAAAAATTCTTTTAACTCAGGGTCTTGAGCTTTTAGCCTATCGAAATCGCACTCCCACATCTCAATGACTTCGTATCCGGTTCCGCGAAGTCTTTGAGTTTTCCCACGTGTTCGTACGAAGCGATCATTCATACTTTCCGAATTTTTCCCTACACCTAGTTTTTTATCTCGATTCGAGTTATTACAACGAGGACAACCATGCCAATAACAGCCGTGAAACTGATAAACAGTTTTATTGCCAAGGCCATCCTCATGATAACCGTCAACTAATACCCCTTCAGGTAATTGAAATTCTAAAGCTCGACCTGCATGTATGATTTCTTATTCAAGCT
Organism: Andricus quercusramuli; assembly: GCA_932178445.1. Taxonomy (NCBI): domain Eukaryota; kingdom Metazoa; phylum Arthropoda; class Insecta; order Hymenoptera; family Cynipidae; genus Andricus; species Andricus quercusramuli. The sequence goes on along the minus strand of CAKNXH010054928.1, from coordinate 24,410 downwards.
CACGCTCTACCGATAAAAGCCATTCGACAGCTTTTTTCGATTGCTTATTGGCTAGTCTATAACCCCCATTCGGTAGAACGCCTATTAAATCCGGCTTCAAATCACTCTTTCGAAATACAACGGAACAGGCTAAAGCTACAGTGCAGCTTTCAATGAAGGGATCAACATCCGCGACTTCAATGAATAGTGAGCAAAACGCTAGACATGCCTTACGCAGAATGTCAACATCATTAATGCAATAACTTCTAATTTCATTTTTAAAATTAAAAATGTATTCAGATTTAATGCATTCTTCGTACAACTTTAGAAAACTTTTACGACTGTCTGAAGACATTGTGTCAGGAGTGTAATACTCTACATCGGGTAATTTACCTATATAAGATTGATTTTGTGGTATATTGAATAGGTGAGGAAAAGTACCTTTTTTTGCTTCGTCTAAACCAAAGGCAGCCGGCATAGCATTTAAGGGCATATGCAGATAGTTTAGACTGTCGACAAATCGCGTTTTTTCGACAGTCATTAATATCACACTGGTGCCATTCAAAATAAGTTTCGGAGGCTCATTAGTTCCTTGCTTTTTAATCAAATAACTAAGGATAAATTGAGCATCGAAACCCTTTGAATTGTGTGCTATACATACAGTCTCGTCAAAATGTTTTAAATCGCGAATGGCAAACTCCGTAAACTGAGCTACAGGGTCTATATCAAAGATGTACTGGCGCACACCACACCATTTGCACCTTACATCTGGATTCGGATCATTCATACATTCATCACATACCTGCTGTGCAGCGCACAGATTAGGTTTGTGAATGTTTGTCGATTCGTCTCCTACGACTTTCTCACACTGTTGTGTTTCGAAATCGTAAAAGATATAAGCTACTTTTTTCTTCTTGAATACATTGTCTTTAGTTTTTTTCGGTTCAAGAGGTGTCATAAAGCAAAAGTGATTACTAGGGCAGAGTTTCTTGCATGTATTACATTCTGAAAAACCACATATATGCGTAGCCCCTTTTTTGATTTTTTCAGAATTGATAAGGTGAGAGCACCCGTCACACATTTTTAACACAGAACAGATACTTTTTCCGACGCAAAATGAATCAGGAACTGTGTGCTTTCTGAAACATTCTTGTCCATGAAAGTATCTGAGACAATCTCCACATTTAATATTATTATTTATATTATCAGCCTTACAGGATGGTGAGCTGTAACATGCGTCACATCGCATCGAACATCTGTGATCTGTTTTTCAATGGTATGCCTTGTTACAGGGTACGCACAATTTTTTTGCTGCTCCTGCACCAATTAAATTTAAAATTGCACTATAGTGGTTTTCAGGGTGCCCTTCGTATAATAAATAAATGCTTTGTTCAACTACATCTCCTGTGATTGTGATTACAGAGGTATCATCGTAAAAAGCTTTTTCTTTTCCCTTTCCAAAATCTTTAAAATTATACACCACCATTGCTATTTGTCGCCTTGCTAAATAATTTTGATAGGCGATCAGCTGGGGTAAACCACATCCACTCTCTGGTATTATTACCCCAGCGTTTCGCGTGAGTTCTTCGGCTGCTTTAATTTGAACTTTACCCGATCTTTTGCGCATACTTTCCCACACTTTTTTAAAATTTACATTATTTCTATCTGACTGAAGGTCAGCATTTGCGATGGCTACAACTATAGCTTGTGGTAGACATTTATTCGATGAATTTTGAATTTCATAAACCGATCGTTTTTTGAATCCTTTCGTTAATTTCTTTCTACCTATACCGGCTGGTACACGTATCCTGGTAATTTCTACCACAAAAGTATCATCTATGTTGAAACTTATTGCACTTTGTACAACGGACTCTACAAGCTTCCATAAGTCTTGAAAATAAAGATCCTTCAATGGTAGAAATGCTTTCCAGGCTATACCCTTACTAAATCCATCTGACCAAAACACTAACCCCACAAGATCACTCTTTTCACACCAAGAAATGATGTAGTCATAAATGTCCAAAAAAGCTGCTTCTAACCAACTAACAGGATTATTTTCACCAGGAGGTGTAATTTTAAAAGTTAATTTCCTCCCAGTTCTACCGATTTTTTTTAACGAATTGATCACTTTCATTTATTTTAATAATAAAGGGGGACTCATTATTAATTCTCTCATTCCTACCTATTGGCTGTGCATCCTGCATATCCGGTGTAGAAGGTCTGACAGCCTCCGTAGCCCAGGATGGACCAGCAACTGCTTCAGCTACGATGGCAGGTTGAATTCTCCCTGATTCACCGTTAACTACATCCAGTTGAGGCGTATCAATAACCCTCGATGGACCTGCGATGATTTTTGCACTGGGAGTTAAACCGCCACCTCGTTGGATCGTGTTCTGAGATACTGGAAAAAGAAAATTAAAATTTTTAAAATCATATTTTTATCTCCACCAAAGTTTAGAAAAAACCTACATAACATTTATATTACCTTTTTGTTTCCTAGTCTCTTTTTTCCTCTCTTCCTCCTTTTTTTTTTATTTTTTATATCAACCTTTATTTTCTTCTCTCCATTTTCCTCCTTTCTCTTTTTCTTCTCAGCTTCCTTCTCCTCTCCCTCCTTTTTTTTCTTCTCCTCTTCTTCACGTCTTTTGACTCTCCACTCATCCTGTTTCTCCTTCTGTCTCCTCAGGCGCTCTTCCTTTGCAGAGTCTTGAAAGATATTTTGATTTTTTTTTAAAGCCAATGCTTCTTTGCCATCATTCTTTCTTGATTTTTCTAACTTCTTCCTATAAGCTGCCCTTTGTTACGCTCTCTTCTCCTCCTTCTTCAGTTGCTTATCTTTCTCCTGAGAAGCTTCTCTCAGCACCTCAACGGCTTTTCTCAGGCTATCATCTTCCTCTTTCTTCTTTCGTAGGTCCTCTACATTTTGGGACAGTGGTACAAAATCTGCATCATCTTCCTCCATAATAATCTCAGATATATTTTTTGATTTTTTAATCATGGGATCCTGTGAAGTAAGATCTCGATTCTGCCTTTTTCTTGAGTTTTCTTGAGTCTTTGCTAAATCATTTTCTATCCGGATTCGAACACAGTTATAATAACAGACATCAGCATCCATCTGAGCCCTGGTTTTGCTGCTTGGAGCCGTTCTGCAATGAAAGAACAAAAAGTTAGCATATATAAATTTTTTCATTTTTGCTTACAAGCATATTATAATTAAAAACATGAAAAATATGCGTGATACTTTACATACCTACAAGCAAATGTAGTTCATCAATTTTTAAATTCGTTTCCCTTTGTAACTCCTCATATCTCCTAAGAGCCATAAGGACAGGCACATCGTCTCCTTGCAAACCTTCATCATGTGCAATCCCGGCAAGACGTCCCAATGTGTCACACTGGTCTACATAACCTAATATTCCAGCTAGCATTGTAGCTCGGTCATCTTCCTGCCGATGTACACGAGCAATCTCGTCTATTCGCTTATTATGATACATCTTATTTAGAATGAAGGAACTGGAGTTAATTTTTATATAAAACTTTTACTGTTTTTAATACACACTTTTTTATATCTCACCACGATTGCACAAAACTTGAAAACTTTTATGTTTCAATATTATTCGGCGAGAAGCACACAGTAATGACAGTCCGATGTTGCACGAGATAATAAATGGAGTTAATTCTTCATATAAAAGTTTTACTGATTTAAATACACACTTTTTTTTATATCACGTCACAATTGCACAAAACTTAAAAACTTTTATGCTTAAATATTATTCGACGAAAAGTACACGGTGATGACAGTCTGATGTTGCACGAGAGAGTAAACTAGCAAGACTGACTTCATGTCTAGGAAATTCAGATATTTTGGGGAAAGATTCTGAGGAAATTATCTAGTTGTCACTCACTACCCGATTTTCTATCTTAATCTTTTGGGCCATCCTGTTTATCCTAGTGCTTACTATCAACGGAATCCTTCCTGACACACCTCCCCATAAAGCGGATACGAACATGCATACGCTGTATCACCCAAACTGTCTACTCTATTTTTCAAAATACAATATGTATACTCTCTGTAAATTTTATTATACATTTTCAATTAAATGATTTCTTTTAGAATAATAATTATTCTGAATTTCTTTATCTGAATTCAAAGGTACCATTCCCCACTCTCTTATTACGATTCTCATACTACTATATTTTCATTTTCATCTTTACTATTATTTTTTTAACCAATCATGATTGAATAGGGCGTAAATCTTGTCTAGACTTGTATAAACGTGCTTAAACCTGCATAGAGCGTGTTTATACATGCTTTACTCCCACTCTTGAAGCTATTGTACCCCTCTTCTACATAAAAACTCTGGATGATCAGCCAAGATCTATAAAGTGTCTCTGAGACTTTAGAGAAGAACATACAATGTCACAAACTATGGTTGATGTTCAAAAAGTTACTGAAAATTCTTCATCTACTGTTACCACTATGCCTAAAAAAAGAGTTCATATGACTGAAGTGGAGCCGTCACGCAAGTCAAACAGACATCTGATTTTGACTACAATCTATGCACTCAATAAATCATGCAGTAAAAACGTGATTGTTGGACTTGAATTGCAATCAGACAGCTGTTTCCAACCTATTATAAAAATTCTGTCCAATAAGTTACAAGGAATAACTTTTGGGGAAGCAACATGGACCAAATTCCAGGAGCAGTTTGAAATTATTAGTGACTACTTCCAAAATTTGGGATATTTCTCATCAAACCGAGAGCCACTTAATATCAACGACTACAAAGTGAAATTCACGACAACATTCGGGGAAAAAACGATTCTTTTTGACAGAATACCTCCTCCTGACGACTGTGAAGATAGTGAAAATGGTGAAAATTCTTGCAAAAACAAGAAACAAAAAGTTTTTGTGCCTGCAGTTGCTATGAAAAAAGCTAGTTTCGTTGGTTTGAAAAATATTTTGCTGTGTGCGAATGAGTATTTTGGAATGCTTAAAAATTTGTGTGGTTTAGTAGAAGATTGCGTGTCTCAAATTGTACAATTATTAACTGAGCATTGCATTTCTATGAAAATAGCCGAACCATCCGAGAATTATATTTTTGAGTTAATGAACCATGAAACGCGTGACAAGTTCAAAAATGTAATCTACAAGTATTTATCGTCGAAATTCAACGATTATTACATTGATATTATATATCACGAGATCGGTGGAGTATTGTTGACCCATGTTACATCTACTGTGAAAAATAATATTTTAAAAAGAATAACATTCAACTAAACAGGTTAAGTCATCCTGAAAAAAAGTTGAGAAGAATGTGTGTATATACTCAGACATTTTCTTATACAATAAAAACCATTGAGCTTATATCTGTATGTTTTCTTTCTTCATCCTTTCCTCTTATTAGATAGTACACTCAGTTTTCAGATGGACTGTTTCAGGGTTATTTTTATCTCTGCCGATTTTACTATCTTCCGACGACAGATGCTTCGATGCTCACTCCTGTGTGAAATCAGTCCTAACCATGACCAGAGAGTATAATCTCGGAAAAAAGATTTGAAAAGTCTGGTTGACCAGCATTGAGATGCATAATGTATAGTTTTCATTGAAACACATTCTCCATCGTTAGAAAATAAGTCAAATTTATGGAAAATTAAAAATTATTGGAATAATGAATTATAAAATATAGTTAAACTGAAAAATATCTAAATTCTATAAAAAAATGTATTTAAAATAAAATGCAGCACTTCTTGATCAATTTTTGTAAAATGGTTTGTAAGTATAACAAAGTACACAATCTTCTGATGAAAACTAATTTCGAGACAATGAAAAAATTATTCAAATAATAATTTAAAAATATATAGACTCTGTGAAAATTTGTATGTGAAAAATTCACACTATAGTCTCAATATTATTTGACAGAAGTAATACATTTTTCAAAACATTTTTCCAAATATAGCAAAGGATACAATCAGATGATAAAAATTCATTTCGAGACTCACTCTTGAGTTATATCTGGTCTAGTAGAGATAAGTGGGGTCTAATCTTACCGATACAAACGCGGTCTAGCTGGTTTGAGATGTTGGGCAGGGTGGGGGTAATCGGCCCATAGTGGTGCCAAGCCGGGACTAAACTCGCCGAGACAAATGTAGTCTAGCTGATAACGAGATGTAGGTTAGGGTGGGGGGTAGTCGCCCCATAGTGGTACCTTACTACTATCATCAACGTATGTCTCTCGCATAGAAAAGGCATATCCTACTTTTTATAATTTCTCATTGATTAAATTTTCCATTTTGTTAAAAACTGTATTTTCCAAATCTTCCATGACAATTTCTGCTAAAATAGGTGAGAGAACAGATCCTATTGGTGTTCCAAATTTTTGTTTATAAAATTTGCCATCAAATTGAAAATAAATCGAATGAAAAACAAAATCGATTGCTTCAATAAACTTTTTAAATGGAATTTTAGTGTGTTGCTTTATGTAATCCTATCTTTTTTCAATATATTTTTTAACTTTATCTAAAGGAATGTTCGGAAACATAGCAATTACATCGAAAGGAGCTAGGATGTAATCATGATAATTATTATTATATTATTATGATAATAATTCCTTCAATGAGTTCAAGAAAAACAGTACTATTCCTTACGGAGTTTTTTGAAATTGTAATTGATTTCTTTATGATGTTACTAAGTAATTCTTCTAATTTTCTTGTCGGAGAACTTATTGTTGATATTACAGGTCTTATTGGATAATCAAATTTGTGTACTTTAATGAGACCATAAGATAAGAAAAGAACTGAATTTACAGTATCTATATCACTTTTATTCACGTTCCCAAGACATCCATTCAATCAGGCAGGTTCTACAGTTGAAGTTGCAGAATCTCTCGGGGACAAAATATGTTGTTTTTTAGAGGAAATTAGACGATACGTATTTTTGCGATTTGTGAAAAAAAAATTTTTTACAGAGTTATGCGTATTTGAATTTTTGGCTTTTTTTCAAAACAACCCCATTTTTTTCTTTAAACTCGTATAACTTTTGACCTAATTGAGATATTTACGATTTCTTTTCAGATTCTGGTAGAGTTTATCGCCTTCTTTCGAAATCCGCGAGGCGGTTTTTCTGAAAATGTAAAAAGTCGATTTTCTCAAAAAACCCACACTAATATTTTTTGCCAATTTTTTGTTGAATTTTTACTATCATAAGGAAAATACCTTGTGAGTTTAATGCGGGCTAAATAACTTTTGTGGGCAGGAGAATTTTTTTCATAACATCGAATTTTCTCATTTTTCTTGAAAACAACAACAGATACAAACAATTTTTGACGGAATAGTTTGCACATTTAAAAAAGTTCTACAAAAAGTTCTCTCACGCATTTATGATATCTTGTACCATTTCCGAGAAAAATGAAAAAATTCGATTTTCATAAACAAAAAATTGTCTTCATTCCTGGCTTATGGAAATACCCACCATTTTTGTTAAATATTAATCCAGGTAGTATTTATTTACTTTTTGAACTGAGATTCAGATAAGGTTTTTATACATTGTTGAAAAATATCTGGATAAATGTGAAATATATTTAAATATATTGAAGACAAAAACTTTTCAGTGAAAAAATTCCTTGTATTGGCATTCATTTTGTAACTTAAATTGTTTCAGCAAAAAATTTCGAATTTATGAAAAATAATTTTCTAATGATAAAAATTGTTCAGCCCACGTAAAACTAACATGAAGTTTCCCTCATATGAACGTATATATTTCTTTAATATTTAACAAAAATGGTCGGTATTTCCATGAGCCAGGAATGAAGACAATTTTTTGTTTATGAAAATTGAATTTTTTCATTTTTCTCGGAAATGGTACAAGATATCATAAATGCGTAAGAGAACTTTTTGTAGAACTTTTTAAAATGTGCAAACTAATTCCTCAACAATTTTTTGTATCTGTTGTTGTTTTCAAGAAAAATGCGAAAATTCAATTTTATGAAAAAAAATTCTCCTGCCCACTAAAGTTATTGAGCCCGCGTTAAACTTACGAGATATTTTCCTTATGATAGTACAAATTCAACAAAAAATTGGCAAAAAATATGAGTGGGGTTTTTTTGAGAAAATCGACTTTTAACATTTTCAGAAAAACTGCCGCCATTTGGTTAATTTTAAAGATTTGTTCAATTTTCTCGCGGATTTCGAAAGAAGGTGATAAACTCTACCAGGACAAGGACAAAAATTCAAATACGCATAATTCTGTGACAAATTTTTTTTCACAAATTGCAAAAATACGTATCGCCTAATTTCCTCTAAAAAGCAACATATTTTGTCCCCGAGAGATTCTGCAACTTCAAGTGTAGAACCTACCTGATTTGAAATGGATTCGGTCTATTGTAATATTACCCTTATCTGCACATTTTATCAGGAGATCAGGATTTTTCTTTAAAAATTCATTCGTTAACTTATATCCTTCATTTAATTCTTTGTCCATAATTGATAATACTTTGCTATTTGCAAAAAAGAGCATTAGATAATCCTGATAGTTTTACTCTGAATTTCAGCAGAAATTGTCATGGAAGATTTAGAAAATACAGTTTTTAACAAAATTCTGTTCTTTGTGTAGAAGCAAGTCAAATCAATACACTTTTAGATTCCTTTGATAGTATACATCCCATATTACAATTCACTTCAGAAATAGAAAAAGAGAATAAGCTAAATTTTCTAGATTTAACTCTGATTAAAATAGATGATGGTAGAATTGTAACGGATTGGTGCAGAAAACCATCTTTCTCAGGACGAACTTTGAGCTTTCTGTCAAATCACCCAATACAAATGAAAATTGCAATTGCTAAAAATGTGGTTGATAGGGCTATAAAATTATCACATCAAAGTTTCCATAAAATAATATTGAAATTTGCACACAGATCCTTTTTTGAACCATTATCCACCCTTGTTCATTGAAAAGCATATAAACAACAGAATCCATCAGATTAATCAGAAAGATAACAATTTAATTAACACAGAGACAAGAGAATTTGATAAATATAACACGGTTGTTTTACCTTATTTTGATAAAATTTCAAAGTCCTTGAGATCTTTACTAAGCGAAATGGTTTTACATACAATATATAGAATTCCATTCAAAAGTAACAGAACTGTTTAATTGGGAAAAGGCGTACATGACAAACTGGAAAAACAAAATGTAGTTTATAAAATAAAATGTGGGAGTTGCAATGCAGTATATATAGGCAATCATCAATTGGTATACCGAAAATTAAAAGTTTAAAAATCGTCCAGAAAAAAATTAAAATAATGTAAATAACAGTCTCATTTCTACATACACTACTAATATCAAGCATGTATGTATGTATGTATGTATGTATACCATTAAGCCATTTCCCTTTCGGGGTAGGCGTGACACTACCGGATTCGGGTAGTGTTTCTAGGTGGATAGTTTCTTGTAGTAAATAACTACAAGTGTGGGCTCACCACACCCACGACGGGCCAACAGCACGCAGTATCCCGAACGGTCACCCATCCAAGTACTAACTGTGCCCAACACTGCTTAACTTCAGTGATCTTACGAGAACTGGTGTTTTCAGCGTTGTATTGCCGTTGGCATAAGATAGATAAATGTGTTCGTAGTATCCTATAAAATTATACCCTGATGAGGAGATCTAAAGTGACCTCGAAACATGTTGGTCCCAAAAGTAGTATAAAAAAGACGGAGAAAGAGAAAGGAAATGGAAGCAGAGTTGTTAGTATTACTTTGGGTGCCCGGAGCATCGTCTGTAATAAATATTGTGTAATATCACTTGATAATTAGCAAGCGAATATTCTCAGGATTATACTCGCTGAATCACCGAAGCGATCAGAAAATAAAACACAATCAGAGTGTGAAGAAGTAAATAATAGTGACTACATTTTGGACTTTAGTGATTTTGGACGAGGCACCACAACCTAAAATCTTATACGTACACGACAGATTAATCGTAGAAAACGGAAAAAAAATATATGTTATATTAATTCAATCTTGACCGAATTTAGTGATCGTTCATCTAGTGATGCTTGAAATAATTATTTATTTTCATCTTTGTAGGTAAACTTTCATCACGATCGTTATACGCGATATCTTTCCAGTGTCTGGCAATGTAAAACATTCCTCACAGTTGTCAACACTTCTGAAGTAAAAATTAAAAAATTGGGAAAATTTGAGAAATCTGTTTGAGAAATTAGGACACAAATTCACACAAAAATTTGGGAAGTCCCTTAATTATGAAATTCCGGAATGTATACAATTAAAAAATTATTAAATAATAAATCAAATAAACATCTTTTATTTGATATAAATATTTTCTTACTCTTGTATTATTTAAACAATTTTTCAAATTGTTTAAATTCGGTAATATTGTAAACTGTCAGGAATCTTATTATTCCGGAATTTTCCAATTTGGGAATTTCAAATGGTCGGCAGTGGTACGCAAATGCGGATATGATTAAATTGGTTATTTCTAGTTTGCAATATTCAAACATTTCGAATATTATTGAAAATAAAGTTTATGGTACTCCACAACAGAATTCGAATTCACGAAAATTACTCCTGAAATGTAGTAAATTATATGGTTTCTTTCAAATTATAAACATTCAATTGAAATACGATTATGAAAAAGAATTTGTTTTCATAAATTTGAATTTCGCGGTATGCAGCGGCCGTCCAGTTTTTCGATTCGATGTGAGAAATAATTTAGAATTCAAAATAAGAATTTGAAAAACCTCTTTATTTGTTTTAATTCTCCATTACTTAAATTGGAGCACAAATTAGATTTTAGGAAAGTAAAAAAGTTTTGAATGGGGTAAAAATTTTATTCTGGAATTCTGAAAAATTAACATTTTGTTTTTAATTTTTTTAAATCTTTTGAAATTGAAATAAATCCAGGAAATTCCAGAAACTAATTCAGATTCCAAAAATAAAATGTCAAGCCTTTTAAGGATTTTCAAAGGTTGAAATTTGAAATGATTTTTTATTCCCGAAAATTAATTTTATGAGAACATTTGAAAAGATTTTCAAAATCGTTGAGAAAGCATTTTCAAAATTCGGAGGGAACTTCTTTAATTTTGCAGCATTTTTTAAAAACTTTAAGAAAAATGAAAATTACATATCCAAAAGTTATCTAGACGTTTTGAAACAATTTGAAAAAATTCCAAAACATTAAAAACAAAATGTCCACTTTTGACGTGCTCAAAATAAAATCTTGAAGCTTTTTCAGGAATTTGGAAGGTTTGAAGGTAATAAGACAATTTTCTTTAGATTTGCGGCAAAAATTTAGCAAATGTGGACACAATTATATTTGTTCACATCTAATTTTCGAAGTTCAAACATTTCTAACTTTATTCAAAATAATTTTCCATAATAATTCATAATATATAATATACATTGGAATTTACCAGATCAACATTGCTTCCAAAGTGCAGTAGATTAAATGGTCCCTTTCAAATTATAAACATTTCATTCGAACACGAATGTGAGAAATAATTTCTTTTTATAAATTTGAAATTCGCGGTATGTAGCGGCCGTAAACGGTGAGGTTCACCAATCACCGCTTCATATCACGTCGTATCAACTAGCACAATCTCGACATACCGCGGTGTTCAAATTTACAAAAACAACTTAAAACATTTTCTCTTATTCGTATAGAAAATGAATTGTTGTCATGGTAAATAAATCAAACGTAAATCTTATGAATGATATTCAAATCTGAAATTAACATTTTTTTTACAAATGAAACAGATGATAATAGCAAATTAATACATGCAATACCGATTTTGCGTGCTTTAAAATATAGCATCTATGATAGTCCAACTCTTTTCCACTTTTCATGCATATCTCACAAAAACAAATGCATTTTTCATTGAAAAAAAATGTTATTGAGATTGTCCGTACGTCCCATGAACACGTATTTCCCATAAGAAGCAAAGACGGTTCTGTAAATCTTATTTAAAATTAGACAGAAATATTAAAAATTAATTTTCTAAATATTAACCCCATATCAATCTGTTTTACAGAGTCCCTCGAAAATCCCACAAGTAAAAAGTTGGGTATTGCGAGTTTCTTGCGCTCTTTATGATTTGTTCGCCTTTTTTATAAAATAAGTTGTTTCTAGTACATGAAATAATACGTTCTATTGATAAGTAGATGTTTATGTAACTTTTTAGAAATATATGTTTTATTGTTTATAACAATTTTTTACAATTGTCCCGCAGTAGATAGATAAACGTTTATTTTTCAGCCTGCTGGCCTTAAAAAATTGACTTGCTTATACTTTCATTTTTTTTACGAAATTTCCTCAAAACTAACCCTTAAAACTAACATCCTTCCACAACTTACCTCTAACGCCGCTCGCTCTTATCGCCTTGCCTTCCTCGCTTCGCCTCACCTCGCACGCATGTCCCTACTCTCTTGCTTCACCTCGCATTGCCGAAACTCTGCCTTCGCGGCTAATAACTAATCCTTATCTACTATTTACAATATTTAAAACTTTCTTATATCTTCTTTCTCTCCTATTTACAATCTTTCCTTCTCCATTCCTTTTCCTCCTTCTTTTTCTTCTTCTCCATCTTACCAAACATTCCCTTCACCCATGCTACTGCCCTTTTGTCCCCCCATTTTATGCATCAATACCTCCATGCTTATCCCACTCCTTTCCACCTCTACGCACTCCTCCAACCACTGCTCCACTCTTGCATCCTCCTTCCCACATAGCTCACACATCCTCTTTTCCCTAGAGAGCCAGAACCTATTACAACCATCCATGCACCCACATCTCATCCTTGCTATAAGTTCTTCACTTCCTTTCTCTTCTTTGTCACACAAATATTGCGCTCTCGCCCTTGGCATAATCCACACATAGTTCCCGTTAAACCTTGACTTTCTTATTCTCTCTTCCCCTGCTGTCTTCTCTCTCTCCATGCCATTTTTCTTAACAAACTTCTATATCTTCTTTCCTTCCTCGTGCATCCTTCTTACTTCATTCATCGGCAGTCCATTTGTTCTAAAATACCTTTCCCTTTCAACCTCCATCTTCCCACCGCCTCTTCTGTTCTCCTTCTCCCACCAACACTCCCTAACCAGCTTGCTTCTCCCCTCGTCCAGAAATTTCTCCTCATACTTACACGTTCAACTCCTCGCTAAAATCCCTACACTCATTCTCCCCGTCTCCCTCCTGACAATATAATTAGGTGTGTTCTTTGCCAACCCCAATGTCCACTTTACATACCTCTCCTGTGTCCTACTTACCTCTTCACTTTCCTTCCACCCCCACACCTCTACTCCACACAGTAGCACACTCGTCACTAGCGAGTCAAACAATTTCATTCTCCTTCCAAAATCATCTGCGAATAACTCCTTTCCCAACCCCCACACCTGCCTCATCACCACATTTGCCCTCCTCACTCTCTCTTTTATGTGACCATCCACTCCCCCATTCCTCCGAAACAAGAAGCCCAGGTACTCAAACTTTTTCACCTTCTGCACCGCCTTTCACTTCCACTTCCACTCCCGTCCCTTTATCCCTCCCCCCTCCTTTTCTGAACACCACAACCTTGACATTTTCCGCATTCAGCTCTAACCTGTTCTTATCCGGGTATCTTCTCAACCTCCTCATTATCTCTTGTAAGGCCTCCTGGGTTCGTGTCAGCAACACTATGACATCTGCATATGCGGACACCCTTGTCTTAACCCCCTATCCATCCAGAATTCCTCCGAAATTCCCTCCCCTCCTCTCACTCTGTCTTTGGTCTCTTCATATATCTCCCTTACCCTCTCGATCAGCCCTCTCTGCACTCCCCTATTTTCCATTGCTTCTCACAACCTCGCTCTATCCACCGTAGGAAACGCGCCTTTGAGATCCACAAAAAACGCGTACACTTTCGACACCTTCTTCGCTAATTATCTATCCACCACATTCTGCAGAACGTTGATATTGTCGATAGTACTCCTACCAGCCCTAAAGCCCGCCTGTGTCTCCGGCAATATTCCTTTCCCCTCAACATCCTTCCGCAGCCTCTCGGCCACCACCATCGCGTATACTTTTTACGCGGTATTCATTAGCGTAATCCCTCTATAATTTTCCTGTCTATCTCTATCTCCTTTCTTATACAGTGGCACTATTAATCCTTCTCTCCACCCTCCTGGGAATCCCTCCCCCCTCCATACTTTCTTCACTACCTCCTTCAGCCTCTCCCTAACCTCTTGTGTACTAAACAACCATGCTTCGTTCTCTACCCAGTCCAAGCCTGCTGCTTTTGACCTTCTTAACTTCCTTATCTGTTTCTCTATCTTATCGCCATTCAACTCCTCCATCTCTGCCTCCCCCGTTCTTCCACTCCCACCATCACTCTTCTTTGAATGTGAGCCCTGGAATTATTCTTTGTAAAACTCCCTCCACTCCTCACTCCTTATCTTCTCACTTATCCTCACTCTACGCTTCCTCAACCTATTTATTATCTCCCAGACGTCCTCCTCTGTCTTAACATTTCCCAACTCCTTTTCCAGATCTTCCTCCTTTTCCTGTTCTTTCTTCTTACACATCAACCTAAACCCCCTCCTCATTTCTACATACTCCTCCCTTCTCGCATTACCCTTTTTCCACTTATTGTACTTCCTCTTCACCTTCCTTTTCATCTTTTTACATTCCCTATCCCACCACGGCTTCACCATTCCTTTTTTCTTCTTTCTAAATACCTTCTTTTGCAAACACCCTTTCACCTTCTCTTTCAGATCCTTCCATATCTCTTCAACAGACGCCCCTTCGAAGCGTACCTTTCCTAGCTGCTGCTGATACTTCTCTATCGCCTTCCTCGTCCAGGTCACCATCTCCCATATCGAGACTTCTTCCCGGCCTTGTCTTCCGCCACGCTGAACTCTTATCCACAGACTTAGTGGCTGATGGTCTGATTACACCCTGCCCTCTACTGCGAATTTTTCCGTCTCCTCTCATCCTTGCATATTCATGACCACATAGTCTATCACCGACACCCCCACCTTACTTGCATATGTGTATTCTCCCTCTTCGTCCCCAATTGCCATAACATTCGCCACCGCCCAGCCTCTATCCTCCATCCAGTCCCTTAGAATCTCCCCCTCCTCATTTATTATCTTATCCTTCGATTTCCTTTCGAAGCGCTCCCCTTCCCTGTCAAGTCCCCCTTCGCTCCTCATCCTCGCATTAAAGTCCCCACACAGTACCACCATACCCTCCCCTCTTTCGCCCAGCAGGTCTTCCATTCTTTCTTTAATTCTTTCCATTCCATACTTATTCTACACTGTCACAAACTTACACGCTATCTCTCCTATTTTTAATTCCCTCAGTTGCACTCCCTCCCCCTCTTCCTCTTCATGAACTTTTTCCTCTAATCCATCTCTAACCCCGGTTATAATTCCACCACTGGCCCTTCCTTTCTTCTTCACTCTAACCGCCTCCTGGAGTCTCCACCTATACCCCCTTGGCATCTTTGGCTCTATTCTATCCCATTCCTTTCTTTCTACTCACGTCTCTACCAGTCCCACAACATCAAATTCCTGGATATACCGCCAGAACTCCTCAACCTTCTTCTTTACCCCTGCTACGTTCCAGTACAGCACCTTCACTACTCCTCTACCCTGCATTATCCCCCACACCCCTACTTCTTACGAAACAAATCCCCCTGCACTTCCTTCAACACCCCTTTCTCCTAGTCCCACACCCACGTCTTCCCGTCTACTCTTATTTTCCGATATCCTACCTTCGCCGATCTCCCTTCTCTCCTCTCCCTCCTAGCCTTGTCGTACTGCATTCTCTGCACATCACTTTCCTTTCTAGTCTAATCGTGCTCGATGAAAAGTCCCTCATCCTTTATCCTGTTCTTATTTCGCATTACCAACAACTTTTCTTCTCAGCTCTCCAACTCCACAACCGGCACTTCCTTCTCCTTCCTCCCCTCCAACTTAATTTTCCCTACTCTGCCTTTAACCCACCCTATGCTCTGCAGCAGCTCTTCCACGCCCTTCCATTCTTCCCCACTAGTTAGCTTCAACCCTCTTATCACGATGTTATTTCTCCTGTCTGCCTTTTCTTTTCTCTCCATTCTTAACTCCATTGCCCTTATCCTTTCCCTATCCGCCCCCTCTTCCTTTTCATTCCTACGCTCTCCTACTTTATCTTCTATCATATTCTCTACCCTCTTCCATATACCTTTAATCTCACTCCCCCCACCACCGTCTTCTACTTCCATTTCCCTCCTGCCCTCCACCTTTTCAAGTCTCTTTTCCGTCCTTTCCTTCCACAACCTGATCTCCTCTCCTATCTGCTTCATTTTGAATTCGTTCTCTTTCTTTTCCCACTCTAACCCTTCTGCTCTCTCCCTCAGCCTCCTTTTCCTTCTCTGCTCGACTCTCTCTCTGCCTTACCTTCTCGCTTCCTTCGTTCCCACCGTTACGCCTTCACTCTCTCCCCGACGCGCTACTCGACACCGAACCACGCGCTGTTGTCCGTCGTGGCATGTGGAAAATTTCCTCCCCGTCAATTTCACTAACAGCACTGACAGCACTCTCACTGCTTCCCTCCCGCTCTGCCGCCGGTAACTGGGACCTCTCCATGCAGTACTCACCGCAGCCGACAGATGTCTCTGAAGAATCGCCGCCAAATTTTCCCTTTATTTCCCTTCTCTTTTTTTCTTTTTTATTCCTCACAGCCCCAGCAGACACCCCTTTCTCTCCTTTAACATCACCCAACTCTGTTAGAACCACCCTTGACCCCTCAAAGGCCCAAGACTCCTGACCACAAACTCCCCCGACTCCTTGCCAACCTAACCGCACTTTCTCTATCTACCTAAATCCCACCTCACTCCCACGCCATAAACAACTTTTTCTCTCCCCAATTTACCCCACACAACTCTACTCACCTCCTGGGATTCCACCATCACACTCCACTCACTCCTTCCACACAAATTCCGTAAAATCCTCGAACGACCTGTCACGAAACACGTTCTCACTTCCGCCACCAACGTGCAAGTCCCAATTGTCCCTCAGTATGAAATGATCCTTAAAATTTTTACATCTCATAATTGATTCGCATTATATTCAGTAAAATATTCCTTGATTTAATAAAAACTGAAGTAATTTTCAGTCCTCATTACCTGAATTTAGATAAATTTTACCTAATATCAGATGAAAAGTATTGGAAAAAATAGGACATTTTTACCAGAGGCACTCTAAATAACCGTCAAGGTTCTTAGAAATTTGAAAATTTTTGATTTGAAGTTGTTTAATTCCGTTTATTACAGATTTTATTATTTGGTCGCAAAGTGAACAGATTGATGAAAAAAGTCATTCTTTTTCTTTGAAATATCTACGATTACATTTATCTTTTATGATAAAAAATTCAATTTTTCAATAATTTCTTTTTTATTCGAGGTTGCAAAGTGAGCACATTTATTGAAGAGTCATTCCTTTTCTTTAAAATATCTACTATTACATTATTCTTGGAGAATTCATCTCTGTGGTTGAAAATTCGTTTTTTTTTTGTTGAAAATTTATCTAGCGGCGCAGAGGTAGTACTGCGGCGTACTTTCGCACGCCGCAGCCCTATAGCCCTCTTTGCCGCACCTCCAGCAGGCCTGGGTCCGATCTGAACCCCTGCATCCCGCCGCCATATGGCCAAAGCCCAGGCAGCGGAAACACCTTGTAGACGTCGTCTTCCTCCGCACACGACAGGACACCCACCCCACTTTGAGGTGTCCCGTGCGGAGGAGTCTTGCCGCCAGATCCTCCTTCATTGCGACAAAGGCCCTTCCGAAATGTTTTCGGACCGCAGCCTCCACATCTTCCACATCTGTGATCAATTCGAGGTCTAGGACCTCGACTTCGATGCAGGAAACGAGCTGACGCACGTTCCCCTCATTTCCCACAGCAACCTTGATGGCCGCGGATAGCTTTGATGCGCCATCCGCAGCCGGCCCTACCTCCACAAGAACCTCTCCCCTTCGGGTCTGCCTGACACCCCTGATTTTTACACCAAGGGTGTCCGGCTTCACCTTTTGTTTGGGGTTCCTGAGAACATCCGTATAGCTTGAACCCTCGGCCGGTCTTATCAAGACCGCCTCGGGTCGGGCTCTCTTCTGCTTCTCCTTCTTCTCATTCGGTTGGGCTGCTGGAGTGGGCACCCTGTCCTTCACTTTTTTTGGGGTTGAGGCCGTCACAGTCGAGGGACGGGTCCTCATCCGCTTCTTCAGTGGCCTCGAGGGGTCAGCCTCGACGAGACTCAGAGTCGGCTCCCACTCTAGTTTCTTCCAATAAGAAGCGTTAGTTTCCACGGCTTCTTCAGTCCGAGTACCGTCGTGACTGGTCTCTTTGCTCACATTTACCATCTTCTTGTATTTTTTTGCTACCTCCTTTCCTGCGTATTTTAGCACGTCTTGTTAACACGCACTAGTCATGCCTATTCTGTACTCCAGTCGCATCAAGACATTTCTCGCCTTACTCAGTCCATGCCTAATAGGCATGAACATATTGCGTTTCGTATCGCAGAAATCCTGCATCTTCGCAAAAACGTCCTTCAGATCATTCACACGATCTTGGCACTCCTTCACACCCTCAGCCGCCCATATTTTGTCTTGCCTAGCTAGCGGCTTCTGGTAGAAATTAGGGATCTCCACCACTTCGTCCAGGTCAGCTCCCAACTCCTCACATATACTCTTATTTGCTATTTTGAAATCATGCTCCGTTTAATTTCCCACGAGCAGCTAGGAAAATAAAGGTCCACCCCCGCAGAGCCCCGCATGCGAGGGTAAGGTCTGTGTACTATAGAAGGCGACCTGGTATCCTAGAGATACCGTTTGCGATACCACTCCCCTGGTACCATGCAGTCTTCGGCACGGTGGATTAACGCCGTAACTTGGAGGTTTTTCCTTCAGGACCATCCCTGGACCCTTGCCTGCGACTGCTTATTGAGTGGTGTAACCGTATTCAGCAGAAGCTCTCGGTACAGGGCCGCAACAGGAAGCGGTCATGGTTTTTTCTCGGTATGTCCTCCACCCAGTCTGTTTGGTCCGCGGGGCCTATTTTATTTCAGCCCTTCCCTCTGTTTCCAGCGAGCATTCCCCTATCCGCCACCCGGGGACGCGCCACTTATGGGTTACAGACTCCCACTGTGGAGTAGTAGTAGTAGTAGTAGTTTTTTTTTTTCAAGGAGTAAAAACGGAAAATGCTCATGCACCAACCACATTCGAAATTTGAGGACCACGAGCCCAATATATACATCTCACACATACATATTTGAAATATACACGTAAGCTGCACACATGGGCGCGTAGTACACAAGGAACGAAGGTGAGTGTGGGACTTGCCGAACCGACACCTACCCACTAAACCTTAACTCCTATTCCCGCCAATCCAGGACTCCGAAACCGCTTATCGCATTACTTCAGAGTCCTAGGTTTTTGGCTTGGGGCTCCGAAGCAATGCGACAGACATTGCTTCGGAGTCTCAGGCCAGAGGCCATTTAGCCGTGCTTCAGCTTCTCTTTTATATTCCCTGCTTGCATATGTATGAAAATATCATACCCACCTTTTCTTTCAACTTGGTCTTCTTTTGTCTAGCCTCAGCCAGGGAACGCGTCATCCTCGGTAGAAGGATCAGTCGTCTCTTCTCGGGCTCGTCGGCCTTCGACATCTTGTAGGGGGATTTCTTAGGGACGTCTTTGGGACTCTCTATCCCTCAGTTGTTCTTCTTTTTTCTTTTCTCGTAGAAGGTTTTCAACATATTGTGCTATGGTATCCCAGTTGTTTTGGGACGCAAGCATAAGTTGCACTGTGTTGCTTGGTGTAATTATTGTTCCAAGCAAGGTCTCTAATTCAGACTTTTTGGTAGCCCACCTCTCGCATCGAAAGAATGTGTGTTCCACATCTTCGACCTCCATTGGGCAGTAGTCACAATGCGGGCTCAGCTTCCTATTCCGCCGGAACAGGTAGAAAAATCCAGACAGGAACTGGGTAACGTGATAACTCACTTCCCCATGTCCTTCACTTCGCCTATTATCCTGGCAGTCCACCTCCCCTATCCTCTGCTTGCCACCGTTCTTTCCATTTGAGAAACGTTGTTTGTCTCTCTCGGGACGCAATGTTTGTGTCGGTGTTCATCCTTTTGGCCACGTAGATTCTTTTCCTCTCAGCGGCAAGAAGGTCAATGGGGATACATCCCGCTATGACCAACACCGCCGGACCGGATACAGATCTGTACGCACATGCCACTCTCAAAGCTCCTTTCCTCTGCACGGCCAACAATAGTTTCCGTCGGCAATCCGCTTTGAGAGCATCTGCCCACACTTCAGCTCCATATAACATAATGGAGTTTGCTACACTCATACAAATTTTCCTTTTGGAACTTCTTGGGCCGGCTACATTTGGCATAAGCCTTATCAGCATAGCCTCCATTGTTTCGGCCTTGTTTGCTGCCTTCGTAATTTGGGTTCCGAACGTCAGCTTCTTATCGATATAGGTTCCGAGGTACTTCAGCACATTCGCGGCTTCTATGCCATGCCCCGCGATATCCGCTATAAAGGGTTTGCTGAGGTGTCTCTGCCTAGTGAGAACCACAAGCACCGTTTTCTTGTGGGCCAGCTGTAGAGGTGGTCGCTGAGCCAATTTTCAACCCTCCTAGATACAATGGCCACCAGCAGTCGTGCTTGTTCTTCCGTTCTAGCTGTTATCATTGCTGCGAGATCATAAATCAGGACCAAGGACTGAGCCTTGAGCTACTCCTGCAGTGACCTTGACGTTGCGCTCTCCTTCTGTTGTCTGGAAGGTCAGCCACCTGTCGTCGAGATAGTCGCTAATGACTTGACGAAGATATTTAGGGACCTTAAACCGTCTTTCCAAGACGTCAAGAATGTCAACCCATCTTACAGAGTTGAAAGCATTCCTGACGTCGAAGGTGACCATCACGCAGACACATCTTGTCCGGTGGTTACCACTCCACGCTTTATCCACATCTTGGAGAGCTTCGCAAATCGCTCCACCGTGGATCTGCCTTCTCGGAAACCATTTTGGTTTTCAGTCAGACCACCTGCTGCTTCAATTGCAGCTCTTATTCTAGCCCTAATGCATCTTTCAAATAGCTTTCCGACAACATCAAGCATACAGAGAGCTCTGTACGATGATGATGTTATCGGTGGCCCTTTCCCCTTGTCCAGTAGGACTAGTTTTTGTTTCTTCCACCTCTTGCAGAAAACTCCAGCTCTGAGGCAAGCGTTAAACATGTTCAGGAGCAAGTACAGGTATTTCCCAGCTATCTCCTTCACAACCTCCGTCGGGATGCCGTCCGGGCCTGGCGCCTTGCCGCATGCCATTTTCGATGCCGCTGTCCACAGTTCCTCCTTAGTGAAAAGAGGAGCTGCTTCAGGCCATAATCTTTTTTGGGTGAGCCTATAGTTCGCTTCCTTAAAGGCTGCGGACTTGTAGGACCTTGTCCTGTGATCACTTGAGCAACCATTACTTCTGGTTACACAGAGACAGCATTTTGCCTCATTTGTGCAGCTCGCTGCCCTGTGTACTACAGTGCCACACTTCCAGCACTGTTGACTTCGGTCAACGCCTTTGCATTCTCACGCAATGTGACCGTAGTCAAGACAGCAGAAGCAGCTCTTAACCCTTTCTGTAAGGCGCACTCTGCAGCGGACCCAGCCTATTTTGACATGGGTCATCTGCGCTAATTTGATGGCCTCTGTTTCCTTCAGATCTAGAAACGCCATGAGACTCCCACGGTAGTCCTTTTTGGTAATGTTGACATTCACGTTATTCAGTGAATCTTCGCCGAGTACGACCGTCAACGCTTCTATAACTTCTTCCACCCTCGTGGCCACATCCAGATCAAGGATTTGGAATTGTGCACGAGGAACCATCTGCCGGACCACTCCGGTTTCATTGATGGCCTTTTGCAGAGCCTTCCCAAATTTAATCTTATTCTCGCTTGTTGCTCCAAGCTCTAATAAGACATTAGCTTGGCGAGTTTTCCTAATCGCCTTGATATCCACTTCCATATCATCAAGTTTTACCTGGGCCCTGATGTCCTTTACTATATCAGCAAGGCTGTGTCCAGTAGCAGGTTTAATAATAACTGCCTCTGGGCGGGTACGTGCCTTCCTCCTTGATGGTGAGTTGGAGAACGTGCTGTTACCCTCGACAACTCTGCTTGTGACCCCACTTCGCCAGATGTAGCCACCTGCTTTTGACGCTTTCGCCTCTTTGGTTCAGTCCACTCCGAAGTTTCTCCAGTAAGCTGGATTTTCTTCGTTGGACGCAGTGATGAGCCTTCAACAGGGCTGGGCGTGCTCTCAGCTATCCTCTTATTAGTACGCTGTAGTAGCACTACGTTGTTCATTTTTATTCTTGACGACCTGTGACATTTTGAGGCCAGTCGCATTGAGCACAATATTTAAAAGCTGCAGTGTGAGTTCAGCTGCTTCCAATCCCTTCTTTATTTTGCTGTCAAGGTTTTCTCTTCATGATGCACGAACATGCATTCCATGTACTTCCTGTGTAAGCTTTTATAAAAGCTTAGTCGCTGGGGTAATCGCTGATTACTCTTCGCAGATACGAAGGCACCCTGAACCGATGCTCAAGAGCATCCAGGATGTCAACCCACTTCGCTGAGTTGAAGGCGTTCTTCACATCAAGAGTAACCAGCACACAGGAGTTCCTTGTTCTGTGGTTACCCTGCCATGTTCTGTTTGCCATTGTAATTACTTCTCTAATGGCTCCGATTGTGGAGCGATTGGTACGAAACCCGTGTTGGTTTTCTGAGAGACCACCTGCTTCTTCAATGGCCATCCGCAGACGGGCACGAAGAAGTTTTTCAAAAACCTTCCCTGCGTTGTCAAGCATGCAGAGTGGTCTGAATGACGACGGTGTGATGGAAGGTCCCTTACCCTTGTCAAGTAGAACCAACCTCTGCACTTTCCATCTCCTCGCAAAGATGCCTGCCAACAAACATGCATTGTACATGTTCAGTAACACGTCTGGGAATTCGCCAACAATCAGTTTAAGTATTTCCGCTGGTATCCCATCTGGGCCAGGAGCCTTGTGATTGCCCAGCGAGTAGACTGCGCTACACAGCTCGTCATTCGTGAAGAGCCGAATTTCCGCCTCCACAACTGAGATCTCGTTAAAAACTCTCTCCGTATGTTGAGGAAAGAGTGAGTCCACAATAATTCCCATTCCTAAGGGATCCCGTGGGGGTTCCGGTATTCGATATCCCAGACTACGGGTAACAATCTGGTAGCCACGTCCCCAGATATCTCTGTCAACTTCATCAAGCAGGGAAATCCACCCTTTGCTCTTGCTGTCTTTGATGGCTCTATTCAACGCCTTCTTTGCAAGAATATAGTTTGCATCAGCCACACTGACATCAGCACGGCCCCTCTTACGCTGGGCCTTCCTGCGGTTCGCCAGAGCCTGTCTGCGTAAATCGGCAACTTCCTCATTCCACCAATAGTTTTGCTGATTTCGACGATGTTTTGATTTTTTGGGCATTGACATGTCACATGCCTTTTTAACCAAACTCATAGTCTCGTCAACCAAGGTTTCTGCAATACTTCGCGTCATCTGTGTGGGGCAAATAGCCCATCTATTAAGCCCATCCGCTCTGGACAACGTTTCAGTTACCGCCAGACGACTAAGTTTAGCCACATTCCAACCTCGTGCTCTTGCGAGGACAGCCTGCGTTCCGCCTACCCCAAGGTTTGAACCAACCCAGAACTTAATATACTGGTGGTCGCTACCAGTAAACTCCTCCAGAACCTGCCATCCACGTATCATCGAGGAGACACCAGCAGATGCCAAGGTAATATCAATAATAGTACCCCGGTAGCCACTGCGTCTAAATGTTGTGACCGTACCCGTATTAAGGATCGTTAGGTCCAACCTAGCCGCCATCTCTACCAGTCTGCCGCCTCTGTTGCAGGTCCACGACATGCCCCATTCCACCGCTTTCGCATTGAAGTCTCCAGCAATGATGATTTCACCATCTAGATCCCGAATGCTATCTTCTAGTGCAGCAAGCTTCCTAACGTATGCGTCTATTCCCTCATTGGGTGAGAGATATACACTTACGTAGGTGATATTCCCACACCTGATCCAAATGTAGCCTTCACCCTTACACATGTCCACTACTGGGAACATGGATACGTTTCTTACCCATATTGCTGCAGTGTTCGTGATGTCCGGGTACCAATTGCGTCCACACATGCCACAGTATTGCTCCGAAATAATCAGAAGATCAGCCTTGTGCTCTCCCGAAATCTGGGTCAGCAAATCTCTGGCAAGTCTGCTTCTACCCAGGTTACACTGAACAATGACCGCCATCACTGATCAGTCCTACAAAACTCCTTATACACCGGGCATCTAGAGGAGCC
>CAKNXH010054925.1:564-13340 GCA_932178445.1 Andricus quercusramuli | reverse complement strand
GCTAAATCATTAAAAAATTAATACCTATAATTTAAAAAAATCCTATTCTGATCAGATTCTCAGTTCTCAATATCAAAATCATTGAACATTAATTTATGTTACTTGATATAGAAAAATTGAAATTAAATATTTATGTTATTTAATTTTGTAACCAAATTAATTAGCCAATAATGAATTAAGCATTTCATAACACAAGAAGCATTGAAGAATTATTTTCATTGAATCATTCAAATAATGTTTACGTCATATTTTTATAAAAATTTTAATTATTAATAACCCTTTCAACTATTTCAGAGAATATATGTAAGCTTCATTTAACAATGATCATCTTTCTTTATTTTTGGAAACTGATGCAGTTAAAAGCTGTTGATTTTTTCCCTATCTACTGTAGGGTTGTTTCCCCTACTCATATCACAACATCGCTAAAGTAAAAAAAAAAATGTTTAATTGTAGTATTTTAAACATTGACAAACTTTTATTATCCAAATTATAGTCAATAGTCAATGACACAACCTTGAAGTAAATAATCCGCTTATGTTACCTAATCAAAAGCAATTAAAATTCAATCAACATATAATTTAAAATTCTTGAAAAAAAGATTCAGCTAATATTTGATTAATCTGTTTATAACGTACAAAATATTCAATTATAATTTTCATTCAAACATTGTAATATTTTTTATTCTACATTTAAAAAAAATATTCAATATCATTTCTGAAAATTTAATATATTAGTAACCTACCATACTAATTTCAGAAAAAAATAAAAACATATTCACATATAATGTTGAAAATTGAATGCAGTCACTCGTTTCACAACTTCACAATAATTTCAAAAATAATGTTATTAGTGGAATTTCAAATTTAAATTAACTTTTATTATGCAAATTATATCCAGAATGCAATTACATGACCTGAAAGTAAATGATTAATTTATGTATCTGAATTTAAAACAATTTAAAATCAATCTTTATGTAATTCAATATTGTGGTAAAAATTCATCAGCTAATAATTAATTAAACAGTTCACAACATAAATACTCTCAAGTAATTATTTTCAAAGAAACAATCATATTATTTTTACTATGTCTTTTTTTAATTTTAATTTTCATTTCTGAATATTTTGATTTATTAATAAGCTTTTGAAAAAATTCCACAAAATTAATTAATGATTTCATTATTAAATTTGAAGTACCTTTTAAACTAATTCCAGGAAAAATATGAAAGCATATTTACATATAATTTTGAAATTTGAATTCAGATGCTCATTTCGCAACTTAAAAAACAATTGGACATTTAAACTGGAATAGGGCTATTTTAAATATAAAGAAACGTTTATTATACAAATTACATGTCAATTTTTAATATTATCAACAAAATTTAATACAATGATATTCAATTTTAATATTATTTTTAGGAAATTCTGAGTTACGAAAACAGAAACTTATTCAATTGAGGAGCATCTAGCTAAGATGTCAATCAAGGCCGCGTGTGTGAAGCTGGGCGTCCTTTTACTCTTTTTTCAATGTGAGTTTTTTTAATAGACGTGTATCCTTCACCTCCTGAATTGAATATTAATAATCACGAAAATTTTATCTTAACGAAATAGATGAAATTAGAAATTATATTAAAAGTAGAATGTTTCATTTTTGAAAAGATTTCATAAAAAATGTAGAAGCTTCCAATCAAAATGAATAAAATAACATTCTGCTATTTCATTGAACTATTAGGCCTATTTTTATAAATTGTTTTCTTTCAAAAACATGTTACGTTACATTTTTTGTATTATGTTTTGAAAACATAATATACGTTTTTTGAATCAAAAAAAAGTTTTTTAAGATGAAGCACTGTCGAGAAATAAATAAAACAATATTTTGATGTAACACTGAATGCTTTGAAAATATTTTTTCAGTCATACAAATATTGAAATTACGGATAGGAGAAAAAGTATTATCAGTTTGTTTTTAAATTTATATAAATATAATTTCTATATGATTCTTGAGAAAATTAAAAAAAAAACCTAAAATATTTCAGATGTGTCAAAAAAGAATCTAGAAGATTTTGAAGACATTTTTTCATTTTACAGGATCTTACAAAATATTATGAAAAATCTGCGTCCTTTTAAAAGATGTTCAGGACTTTCAAAAGTCTGGAAGAAAGCAAAAACTATTTGATAAATTTTCGGAAATATTTATAAGTTTTAAAATATTTGCAATATATTCAAAATCGCCTAAATTTACCTATTGAAATCTTTCAAAATTATTTTAAAGCTTCTACAGTTTTTGTTTCAAATATTTAAAAACCTACATTTTGTGAATTCTTCAATAGTTAAATATTCTTTTTGATTCTTTTCAAATCTTATCAATATTTCTTAAATTTACTCGATTTTTCTATCGTTTAATCCCATCAATTAAAACATTTTGCTTCAAAATATTTTCAACTATTTTTCGATATTTTAGGATATCGTTTGAAATGTTTTGAAATATTTTTAAATTTTTTTCTCAAAATAAAGAATCATTTGAAATTTCCCCAAGAATCTTGAGAAAATTCTTCTTTTTTTATCTTTTCAGAATTTTTAAACCTTCTAATCTTTTGAAATTATTGAAATTTTTTCTGAATTTCTTTTAAATTCAGAAAAATTCAAAAAACTGTCTCAAACTCTTTCAGATTCTTCTCTGATAATTTTAGAAATCATTTCAAATATTCTCCTTAAATTAATTTTTCAAAATTAATCATCCTCTTCTTGAAACCTTACAACATTTTAAAAATATCTTTATAAGTTTGAATTCTTTTTGTATCGTTTCAAAACTTCTAAATATCTCTTAAAATTATTCAGATTTTTTTTATGATCATTTGAAATTATCTCATGAATCTTAAGCACATTTTTTTAATTCTCTTGACACCCTGCCAAATTCGGTTTACCTGAAAATTGTTTAAATCCTGAAGAATAAAAATTGTCTTGTAGTCTTTCATATTCTTTTTCCACAAATTTTAAGATTTTCCAAACTAAAAATTTGTCTTTGAAAATAAAACCGATACCGTTTAAAATCTTCCCAGGAATCTTAAAAAAATAATCTCAAATCTTTCAAAATTATTAAAAAGCTTGTAATTTTTTTCGAATTCTTCGAAATAAGTTTTTGCCCATAATTTCATTTTTCCAAAACTAAACAATTATTTACAGTTTAAATTTTCTCGTTCTCGACCACAATGTGTTCGATATTTTCGAGATTATTTTATATTGTTTTGATATTGTGGAATACTAAAGTTTCAAACGTTTTTATCATTTATTCAAATGGAAAGTCTCTCAGTGTAGAATGCTTAAATTAGTACTTAATACTCGCTTTACCAACCTCTCTTTTCAACATTTGAAAATAAATATATATATATAAGAATTTATAGAGTATTATGAACATTAACAATAGAATATTCATATGCAGTATATGTTACTATTTATCAATAATAATAATAATTATATTCCAGGCGTGATGAGTTTAATTATACCAGAGGAGGTTCCTACCGTTCTATCTCTAGTGTACTCAAATATCCCTCCAGTTAAAAAAGGTGAGATAGAGTAAGTTCAACATAGTTCTGACTACTATTGATCGATTCTCTCCAAAGTTGATTTATATTAAAATTTTTCTTTAAATAGTAATAAAACAATATCGGAAATGATTAAATTAAATTAACTGATAGCGTGAGAAATAAGACTCTTATAATAGTTTATGTATGTACTTTTTAAAAATATTTTGCAACTAAATAATAAATATTTGAAACCGAAAAGAAACAAACATAATACAGAAGATATAATTTTTACGTAATGAAAATAGAATTTTGTACATGATTTGAGGTCAGTTCAAATTTCAGTCGATAGTATGCATCTACTTCCTTTGCGTCACAAATCGTTGTACACTTTCACTACTAAGTTGCAACCAATACTTAACATCACGCACGCAAAGTGTCAACTCTTATGATAGTCTGTAATAATAATTTTTTATATTAGACATTACACCCTTATTACAGCATTAACAATTATAATTCTTTATTGCAACATAGGGACGGATTCGAGACTCGGTGTTGGATTTAGTCTCGGAGAACATGCTGATTTCCAAAGTGTCGTAGAACTCGGTCCACAAACTGAAACGGAAGCAATTGGAGATTCAAGCAATGATTCAACAAGAAGGAGAGCTGTGTGTAATTTACTGTGAAATTATTATGATCCCACCAAAAGCATCTGTGATGCAAAAAAGCTGCCAAGTACAACAATATGAATTTGTGAAATCAAAATTGGCTAAGTAATTTGAAAACAAAAATATTAATAATAAAATATATAAAGAAACTTTTTTATGAGGTGCCGTATAAAAAATTTTTAATACATTTTCAGTTAAAATTGAAACAGTCACATTAGAAACTATAAAACTTAACGGGATTATACTCGTACGTTTTTGATGAGATTTTCAATTAAACTGTACCATACTATTGAATTAAGTTTTCGATTGGCTTTTTTAATTTCAATTCAAAATTGAAAGAGCGGCTAGGTTAACTGAACTTAACCGATACTTCATTTTCTATGAGATTTTACAAAAATATTTTTTATTCACTTGAATCCAAAAATTTTGTATTGTTGAATGATTGTAAGCAAATGAATGGAGAAGTGGTAGCTTTTTTGTACATGGAAAATAAAAATGCAATCATAAAATATAATACTTTTTATAAATGTAGGTCATTTTGGATGCCGCAATGAGAGGAGAAATGGGTCCATATGCCCAGGCTGTAGCAAAATACCAGATGCAACGTAAATTAGAAAAAGAATTCACCAAGTTAATGGAGATCAAGAAAAATTATGAGAACGAGAAAAAAAATTACAAAGGAACCGAGAAAAAGGTTTGGCAACAAATGGTTACTGTTTTTAATTTTTTATTTATTTATTACAAATTCCTTAACTAATTTTGTGTTTTGTAGAGTGAGGCAAGTAATTGGCTCTCCAACTGGAGTAAAGGAATAGGAGAATCTGAATTCGAACAAGTACCAGAGAAACAAAATTTACAAAATATTGAAAGATTAAGAGTGGTCGAGCATGGGACAAACAAAGAATCTGAACCTCTAAATAATAAGGATATAGAAGCTGCCATGAGGGAATTTAACAAATTATACGAAACACAAAAAAATGTTGAACAGCCACAGCAACAAACAAGGGTTGCAAAAGAACTAGAACTCAAAAATGCAACTGTTACTTGAGAGAATTGTAGTCTTATAAAAATATTGAAATTTGTTGATATTTTCGAGAAAAATAAACTCTAGAAAGGATCGAAGAGAACATGACCAAAAGTTTAGAACAGTAAACGGATTTTCATGATGAAGAGATAAAGCTGATCGAAATTGCTTTCCTAAATTTTCTGCCGAAAAGTATTAACTCACACAGTGAATATATTATTAATAATTTATATATATTATTATAAAATAATTTAAGGGCATTTGAGAAATTTTAAAATACGAATTACCGACCTTCCCATGTTATTTTTTCCGCCACTTTAAAAAGAGGGAAAATGAAATATCGTTCTAATTTTTTTTTAAAATGATAGGTTATATTATCGGGCAGGTCTGTCTGGTCAATTAAAGTTCCTATATTGTTGCTAAATATATATTTTTAATATTTGTAATGTTCACCTATAGAAGCTCTTGTATTTCAAATTATTTAAATATGGCGGCTGATCACATCGTATTTTTTTTTTGCCAATTACAAGTGTCTGGTGCATTTTCACTTCACCGCAAAATAATAAATTAGCAATGCAGTATGTATAGATCATATAAAAATTAGCCAAATATTATTTCTGATTGAAATGCAATCGTTAAAACGTAGTGCAATAGGGAGGTGATGGATAGCAGAAGTGTTTGTCTCCTAGTGCAAAAAGCATTTCGAAGTAAAGAGGGCGCTGTATTTGAAAAATAATGACAGCTCCATGGTGCACTTGCGGTTATTGGCAGAAGCTTAGTGGCCAGTCTCTAGAGACAGCGTCGGTAACGGCGAAATTTCAAAGATCTCCGTAATTTTCGGTAATTATATATGTAACTATCGTGTGCACGTTTAAAAAACTAAATAGATTTTCAACCCGGTGTACGTATTTTTTAATACACAAAAAAACATGCCACAATTATTAGTGAACGTAACTCAAGCATTCTTTGCATTTTGAAATATTCTACTGCTGCTGGTATCAGTGAAATCTTCGAAATTATTATTTTGAGGTTATGGTGTCTAGATTAGTTACAACTTATATCCTCGTCATTTTCCAACAGTGGGATAAGTAATAAAGTAAGATTCTTTTTTGCAGATCAACGTTTTCCTATAGAATCTTCTGGTTTTTAGTCTTAGCAAATTTACATTATACTTAGCGCCTCGTTCTCGAGATTACGTGTATTAGTGTCCAGTTATCAGGAGTTTCACAACGTTCAGAGCTTTAAATTTAAAACTTTTTCCTATGGAACAGTAGCGTACCTATATTGACTCCTATGTGCAGGCAACTTCATATTTGTTCGTTGTGAAGGAGAATATAGTCGTTCAATTTTTCACTTTCTGTATTTTCGATCGAATTAGTATTTGTTAGATAATGGGAAACTCAAAAAAGAGTAAGATATCAAGAAGTAGATCTCGGGAGAGATCTAGGAATAGATCTCTGGAGAGATCAAGAAGTAGATCTCGAGAGAGAAACTCCCCAAAGAAAAAAGTATAGGAGAGGTTAAAGAACTTGGAAAAACAAATATTAAACATTTCAAGTTTGATGACGCACTTGGTGCAAAATGTACAATCAGTACAAAATCAAGCGTCAGATAAGGATTAGAAAATTAACTATACACATTTGGTTCCACACGAAACTTTTGTATAATTCCATAGTTTATTCCATACGAAAGGCTATTTCTAATTGCAATAAGAAACTAGAATCCATACGATGGCAAATTATCTGGTTTTTTCAGATGGGCCGAATGTAAATTACGACAAAGAAAATGAGCGAAGTCAGTCCTCTATGGATCTTTCACAGACTGAAGCTCAGGGTTCTGACAACAAGTCCAAAACCCCGACCCTAGGTGTACCCTATAGAAGGCGATATGGAAATTTCCATGGAAGAGGATTCCGGTGTCAATGGAGAAATTTTGGAGGTTTTAGGAGAAGATCCTAACGTATCTGCAGAGGTGTCAAGTGACCTACATGTTTAGCTGAAACCTATTTGGGAAAATATAATGAAAAAAGGTCTTAAGGAAGAATCAATGAAGAAACTTCTTGATAAATATTCAAGGGAAGGAACTTTCCGGACTGAAGCTCCCAAGGTGAATTTAGAGATTACTCCTACGATGTCCGAAATAGCTGTGAAAAGAGACCAGCATTTTATATTGACACAAAATTGTGTTGGGACAGCTATGACGTCGATTGTTTCTGCGATTTCGATGCTTTTGGATGATTCAGAAGAAGGAATCGATCGTTTGTTGCTCCTTGAACGCTTAGGTGACGCTGGCCGCTTGCTATCAGAAACGTTTCACCAACAATCTATTTGTAGGAAGTCGTTTATTACCCCTCTAATGAAAAATACGTTTAAGCCCACGCTAGACGCGACCACGTCTGATGAATGGCTATATGGCTCTAAATTCTCAGACCAGGTGAAAGAGGCTCAACAAATTGAAAAAGCGTATGCAAAAATAAAAGCTCCGGAGAAATCATTGGTTAAAAAAGCGACATCTGGGAAGCAGGGAAACGGGAAAGGCCCATCTGCGAAGCCCCGCCAGGTGGGCAACTACCGCAAGGTGGCTGGAAACCTCAGAACTCGAGATTTCCGACGAACAGGGGACAGTTTCAAGGATCTCGGAAAATACTGGAACGGCCGAATCAATCTTACCCTCAACCAGCCAAGAAGAATCAATAGAAATAAGTGAGCTAGCTGGTAGGCTTAGAAGTTATTACAATATTTGGAAAGGCATCACAGGAGATAACGCTATATTGAATGTGATAAAAGGATATAAAATCCAGTTTAGAGTTACTCCATGCCAATTGAGTCCTCCCACGGAGATAGCCCGATCGCATGAGGAAATTAATTCTATACATAATGAAATTATGAACCTCCTAATGAAAAAAGCCATTGAAGTGTGTGAGGAATGTGAAGGTCAATTTGTGTCACCTTTTTTCTTGACAAAAAAGTCTGATGGATCGGACTGGTTTATTTTCAATTTGAAAAAACTAAATGAATACAACGATCCATCTCACTGCAAAATGGAGGATATTCGGGTAGCAAAACGTTTTCTTTCACCGTGCACGTTCATGTGTTCTCTTGATCTCAAAGATGCCTTTCATCTAATTCCCGTTTGTAACGAGAGCAGGAAGTATTTGAAATTTCGTTTTAAAGGTATTTTGTATCAATTCACATGTATGCCATTCGGGTTATGTGTTACACCTTTTCTATTTACAAAAATTATGAAACCGGCTATGAGTGTGCTCAGACCAAAAGGCTTATCGTCAGTTATTTACCTTGATGATATTTTGTGTATTGAAAATTCCTACGAGTTGTGTGAAGAAAATTTAAGACAAACAATTATATTGCTGGAAAGTTTAGGATTCATTGTCAATTATAAGAAAAGCCTCTTAGTACCCTCGCAGAAATGTAAATATCTGGGTTGTATTCTAAATTCTCAAGATTTCATAGTAGAATTGTCTGAAAAGAAGAAACTTCGCACGGCAGAATTACTGAGCTCTTTTAGAATAGGTTCCGAGTGTAAAATTCATCACTTTGCTCAATTACTAGGTGTACTAAATGCTTGCTGTCCTGCTGTCGCGTAAAGTGTGATATATTGCAAACGGCTAGAACGTGAAAAGTATTTAGCCTTGTTGTTAAATAGTGGAAAATATGAGGAAAAAATGGTGATTTCAAAGCACCTTAAAGATGATTTTGAATGGTGGCAAAATAATCTTATCCTCGGTTACAACCCGATTAGAACTCGTTTGCATCTGTTCGAAATAAGTTCGGATGCATCCCTGATGGGTTGGGGAGCGTACTGCAATGGGACAAGTGCCCTTGGTTTTTGGAAAGATACGGAAAGATCTTGCCACATTAATTACCTAGAGCTCTTGGCTGCATTTTTTGCCTTAAAAAGTTTTGCAGACCGTGCATCTCAATGGAATGGAAGCTTCTAATGTGTCCCCCTAAGGGTTTACATTGTTCTTGTATCTCTTCCCTATTCCTTCACACACCTCCCACACACATACTTGACAGTGGGAGTGGGACCGACAGTTCAAGGTGGGTTCCGAACCACCAAGAGCAACAGCCTTAAGTACTTAGAGAACCTTTTTCTCTAGAGGTACCGGTCCCACGACTCTCCGGAGATGAACAACTTCCTTGCTAGGCAAGTGTTCACCGCATGGGCCACTGAGGCTCTTCCAGAGTGGGAGGCGGGAATCGAACCCGCAAGCCGACGGAGTGGGTTCAAAGCCTATGCCTTAACCCCCACGACCATCCTCCCACTCCGTGCATCTCAATGCGAACTGTTATTACGAATGGATAATACGACAGCGATAGCCTATATCAACATGCTGGTGGGGTACAGTTTCCAAAATTGAGTGAATTAGCTCGTGAGATTTGGCAATGGTGCGAAAAGCGAGAAATTTGGCTGATAGCATCATATATCGCTTCAAAACAGAATATAGAAGCAGACGAAGCCTCTAGGATCACAAATATTGATACGGAATGGGGACTGTCTGACGAAGTTTTTAAAAAGATTATTAGGAATTTTGTTCGCCCTTCTATTGATCTATTTGCATCACGGCTCAATACGAAATGTAAGATTTTTTGCTCACGCTTCCCAGATCCTAAGGCAAAGTTTGTGGATGCCTTCACAATCTCGTGGAGAAAGGAAAAGTTCTATGCTTTTCCTCCTTTTGCTCTAATTTTGCCAGCATTAAGAAATATTGTGCACGATAAAGCTAGTGGGATTATTGCGGTACCTTACTGGCCTATGCAGCCATGGTACCCTTTTTAATCTCTATAATTAGAGAACCCATCTTGTATTTTGATCCTTCTCCAGATGTACTGTTTTCACCTTGCAAGACGAGGACTCATCCACTATCGAAGCACCTGAGACTGATGGCAGTGAAATTACCCGGAGGGCCTTCCTAAGAAAAGGCATTCCTGAAGAGTCGTTCGGCAGTGAAATTACCCGGAGGGCCTTCCTAAGAAAAGGCATTCCTGAAGAGTCGTTGGGCAGTGAAATTACCCGGAGGGCCTTCCTAAGAAAAGGCATTCCTGAAGAGTCGTTGGGCTTTTACATGTCTTCAATGGCTGATACGACCCTCAAACAATATTCAAAACCCTTGAAAGAATGGACTCGTTTTTCCGAGAACAAAGGAATTGATATTTATCAGCCAGATACTATTCCCATCATCTAGCAAATACTAATTCGATCGAAAATACAGAAAGTGAAAAATTGAACGTCCAATTGTCCCACACAACGAACAAATATGAAGTTGCCTGCACATAGGAGTCAATATAAGTACGCTACTGTTCCACAGGAAAAAGTTTTAAATTTAAAGCTCTGAACGTTGTGAAACTCCTGATAACTGGACACTACTACATGTAATCATCTTCGAACGAGGCGCCTTCGTATAATTGTAATCGAACTTCACGTACAGGTAAATTCGTTTGATTTTACAATTATAAATGCGAAGCTTTTGTGGCGAAAAATGTCAAGCCGAAAACCGTTATCTCGACGATGCGATATATCGAATTTTCCGGTGAAGTTGACACGTGTGCTTCCCATACGGTACGTACTTTTGATTTAATTAAAGTTGATTGTCCTCTCCAATTAGGAAATATTTCTCGAGATTTATTTTAAAATTTGTGCAGAGAGTTTTATCATTTTTTGGAGCCATGAGATTTTTTCGGCGGGAGGGGGGGGGGGGGCCCATTTTCGTAGTAATGACCGAACGTTATTTTAAAAATTGAACATTTGCGAAATAGTAGTGTACTTTTTATGTGGAAAAAGTCCGAGATTAATTAATTGTGTGATTTGTTCAATATAATTTCTCTGAATAATTATGTCACTCAATTTTTATTAATTTAATTCTCGTTTTATTTTGTCGAAAACGAGAGCATAAAATTTAGTTCGATATTTGTATAAAAAAAACTGTATTATTTATTCCTCTTCACTTTTTTTCAAAAGAAACAGGAAAATAATAGTTGACTTTTTTTGTTTACCAGATGTTTTATTATAATACTTTTTAGAAGAAATTTTAAATTGCCACAACTCCAATTTGAAAATTTAAAATTCTAAGCAGTTTTAAGTCTATTTATTAAATTGAATTAACGTTACAAATTTGAAAATGTATAGTTTTGAATGCCAAATTCTGAAATTAATCAATTTTCATTTCCTTACATTTACAATTTTTCCATTCCGAAAGTAGTGCTGTTGAATTGTATATAATAATAGCTGAATTTAAATGATATTTAAAGAAAAATATGATAAAAGTTAGTTCCATATTTTTATCCAATTTTTATTATTCACTCTTTTTCACGTATTACTACAAAACAGAGAAATCATAGTGAAATTATTTTATATCGCATGTTTTTATTACCGGTCTCGAACTCACCACACTATTGAAAGTATTTGAAATTTTTTTAAAGCGATAACACTATTTTGATGCTATTTCGAAAACAGTGGCACCAAAATCACTATTTTCAACAACAAAAAAGACGAATTTTCAGCCACAAAAGGTTTTTCAGTCAATAAAGAAAAAAAATTCATAAAAATGTTGAATTTTAAAGCCGAAAGCATAAGCTTTTAACAAAACAGTTGAATTCTTAACCAAATAGTTAAATTTTTAACCAAAATGATGAATTCTTAACAAAATGCATACATTTTCAACCTAATAGCTGTATTCTAAACCAAAAAATATGAATTCTCAATGAAAAGTTTTATAGTTAAACTTTAAAAAAAAGATAAACATAAATTTTCAACAAAAAATGGAATAGATATATTTTTGGAAGATTAATTTTCTATCAGAACATACGAATTTTTGCACAAAATACATACATTTTTAACAAAAAAATATGAATTCTTTATAAAAAATTTGTTAGTTGAATTTTCAAAATAAGAACGGTAAATTTTCAACCGAAAGGGAATAGTTAAATTTTTAGAAGATTAATTTTCCATCAGAAAAGAAGAATTTTTAACAGAATAACGAAACTTCTATCCAAATAGTTGATTTTTTAACCAAAAAGATTAATTTTCTACTTAAAAAGAGTAATTCTTAACAAAATACATACACTTTTAACAAAATAGTTGACTTTTAAACCAAGAAGATTAATTTTCTACTAGAAAATAAGAATATTCAACAAAATATAAACATTTTTAACAAAATAGTTGAATTTGAAACCAAGGAGATTAATTTTCTACCAGAGAATAAGAATTTTCAACAAAATACATAAATTTTTAACCATGTAGTTGAATTTTAAACCAATATGAATTCTCAATAAAAAATGTAATAGTTGAATTTTCAGAATAAAAATGGTGAAAGTTTCAAACAGAAATGGAATAGTTAAATTTTTAGATGATTAATTTTCTAGCAGAAAAGAAGAATTTTCAATAAAAACCGAAAATTTTAACCAACAAGATTAATTTTCTACTTAAAAAGATGATCTCTTAACAAAATGCATTCATTTTTAACAAAATAGTTGCATTTTAAACCAAGATGATTAATTTGCTACCAGAAAAGAAGAATTTTCAACAAATTACAGAAATTTTCAACACT
>CAKNXH010054924.1:424-13298 GCA_932178445.1 Andricus quercusramuli | reverse complement strand
CACCATTTGTTTTGCCTACCTCTGGGTACACTACCATTCACTTTACCCAAAATGCACTTGTTTCGTCATGCGCTCACCAACCACTATCTCAACTTGACCAAAGCATCTCCACAAATTTCTTTCACTCTTGTCAACCAGTGTTTCCTCTGTACGATATTCTTTGAGATCCCACTCATTACTGACTTCCTCCATTCGCGTTTTACAATACCATTTCATAAAAACTTGCATATCATCCGCGTTTACTCTGCGCCTATCCTGTTCTTAGTACACTACAAAAATGGCTACTTGGGCCAACTATTTAGGTAGTAAGATATGGTACTGCTATTTTATCAATTGATACTGCTATTTTATTAGTTTGCACAAAAATGCCATTAGTTGCAGTTATTCAATTAGTACCAGCAACTAAAGAAATGATTGTCCCAACTAATGAAATTGCAGTACCATATCTTACAAACTTGATAATTGGCTGAATTAACCACTTTTTCAGTGTGTCCATGTCCGCTATTGAATATCATAAGGTCGTATCAAACTTTGAAAAAAATGGACATAAGCCCGTCATGTGACGACATAAACAGAGCCTGAAACCTATTGGTTTTTTTTTGCATTTTCATTGATAATTAATATCGTGGTCTATGAAATAAAGAAACCGCTGCATGGACGAATTATACATATTGGTATAATTATGCAGAACCATATGATGCATATTAGAGTGTGTCGAAAAAAGTGAAATTGCGAAATTTATAATCTAATTTTCCCCAAGATTAACCTTTCAATCCATAATGCCAATAGTCAACAAGATTTTCCAGACCAAGAAAGATGAATTAGCAATCCAAAAGGAAGAATTTTCTATAAAAAAAGACGAGTTTTCAAGAAAACAGTCAAATTTTCGACTAAGAAAGATAAATCTTTAACAAAATAATAATAGCAAGTGTTACTTGTGTTGACCAAGGTTGTTGTTAATCAGTAGTGTGAAAGTTTTTCTGACTACTGGTCAAAATCTAGATCAGATGACTGAGAAGTCCCTCAGATCATATTCTGACTCTTCGACTACACTTCCTAAGGAACCTAAGGATTAATTACAATGACAGAGATTTACTGGTAAAGAATACGAAATCCTGGACGAAAGGCAGTTATCGCATGGTAAAAATGAAAAATCAACTTCGTTTCCTACTTCTATGCAGAGACGGAGGATACATTCTAGCTTCTATTCTGAATCAAGGTTACAAAAACTGACAAGCATACGTAAGCTGCACTAAAGATCTTAATGAAGCTGTTTTAAATTCTAACGTTAGAATGTTGAATTTAATAATTATATCGGTAAACGCTGCGCAATAATTCTATTTAGGAAAAATTGGTTGAAAGAGCATTATTAGAATCATAAAATAATATCTGACCATGTTTATCCTGAATGGATGATCAACTCATCAAATACTAACTTACCTAAAAATGTGGAATGCTACTTAAATCTAAGTACAAATCACTGTTTTCCTTTTCATAATAAGAATTTTATAATTGAATCAACTTATGTAACAGAGAAGAAAAAATCCGTTTTATCGACGAAGATAAAAAAACAGACACGTTCCGATCTGATCTAGCTTCCAATTTACAAAGATTTTATACTGCCAATAATTATAATTGATACGTCTCACAAGATTTGAACATGGCTTTGGAATCTAAGAAATGTATTAACGAAAAAAAGATATTATCATTAAACATGCCGACAACGGTGATGCTACTGTGGTTATGGACCGAAACATATTATTACATAAAATACATACATACATACATATTAATACATACATAAAATATATTAGTATCCCTATCAATCGTATTCTGGGTCAATCATCAAGACACGTGAAAGATAGTTGGCAATTTGTTGAAAATATCAACAAATATGCAATTCCTGATGACTTCGAAATTTTCTCATTAGATTTTAAATCTTTATTTACTAACATACCATACGACTTAGTTTTGAATGCTGTCCTAACGAATCGGCAGAACATAAAATTACATTCTCGACTATCTTTTGCATTTTTCTCACAAATCCTAGAATTCTGTTTAACTAATGTGTACTGCTCTTTCCACGGTAAACTTTTTTACCAGACTTTTGGTATGTGATGGGAGAACCTGAATCCGAGATTTTAAATCGCTTCTTACCACAAAAATCTTTATTTTTTATAGATATCTTGACGTCTGGACGTCTCAGACAATGGCCAGCTTATGACCAGTTGGTATAAGAAAGATACCTGGTCTGATCGTTACACCAATTTTAGCTCAGTAACATATCCGTATAAAATTAGCGTTATCAATAGTTTAGTTGATCGAGCAATAAAACTTGCACACTCGTCTTTCCATACGAGCAATTTAAAAATATTAACCATAATTTTTTAATCTAACGGTTTCCCACCCGACAATAAGTATGTTACCAAGTAGACTGAATTTGGTCTACACACATTACATACTAACAATGAAAATAATAACAACAATAACTAAAAAAATTATTTCAATCTAAATCAAATTATAGTCCTTCCATACTGTCCATTAATTTCAAAATCGTATACCAAATTTCTCAAAAATACAGCTTCAAGGTAGTTTTCAAACCAATAAAAGACGCCTTGAAATGTTTTAATAATCAAAAGGATTCAACTTCTATTCAGAAATGCACTAATACTGTATATTAAATTATTTGTAAACACTGTGACAATATACGACATTAGACAATTTAATAGATGCATACTCACAAGAATCAAAGAACACAAGAAAGACTGAGGTTCTTTTGCATAGAAATTTAATCTTTTTGGTAAAAAAATTCATTTGTTTAGTTGAAAATTATTTTATCTGTTTAAAAACGTATTTCTCTAACTAAAAATTAAATTATTCTATACTTTGTTAAAAATTTATATTTTTTATTTGAAAATTTATCCATTTAGTTAAAAATGTATCTTTTGTTTTTGTAGAAAACCCATTATTTTAATTGAAGATGCAACTATTGACTTGAAAATTCCATTAAAAATAAAAAATTTGTATAGAAAATTCATGTATTTTCTCAAAAATTATTCTTATTTTGGTAGAAAATCAATCTTTTTGGCCAAAATTTTCATTTCATTAGTTGAAAATTATTTTTTAAATTAAAAATGAATTTTTTTAAATAAAAATTTGAAACTTAATTTTTTGAACTGCAAATTTAAAAATCAATTTTTTTAAACTAGAAATTTGAATATATTCCATTTTTCGTCAAATTCGGTTAAAAATTCATTTGTTCGGTTGAAAACGTAACAGTTTTGTTGAGATTTTTTTTATTCCTTTAAAAACTTATTTCTCTAACATAAATTGAAGTATTCTATTCTTTGTTCACAATGTATATTTTTAGTTGAAAATTTGTCTTTTTTTGATAGAAAATTCATTTTTTTGGTTGAAAATTCACCTTATCGGTGAAATGTTTTTTCTGTTTTTGTTTGAAGATGCATTATATTAGTTGAAAGTTGATTTCTTTTATTGAAAATTGAACAAATTTTGTTGAAAATATGTTGTTTTTTTGTAAAAAATAATTTTTTCAATGAAAATGTAGCTACTTCATTTTTGCTTGGAAATTGATCTTTTCAAGTTGCAAATTTACTTATTTTGTTGAAAAAATTTCTCTTTTATGAGAAATTCAATCATTTAGGTAGAAAATTCATATTTTTTTGTTATAAATTCACATTTGTTTTCAAACATTAGTCTTCATGACCTAAAAACTGAACATTTTGGATGAGAATTTTTGTATTGATTGAAAAATCTTTCTTGGTTGAAAATTCAACTCTTTTGTTGAAAATTTTCATTTTTTAGCGCGAGTCAAAAGTTTTTTATTGAAAACTAAAATAGCTTTTGTTGAAAATATCAACTTCT
This sequence comes from Andricus quercusramuli, assembly GCA_932178445.1. NCBI lineage: Eukaryota > Metazoa > Arthropoda > Insecta > Hymenoptera > Cynipidae > Andricus > Andricus quercusramuli. The sequence continues at coordinate 9,413 of CAKNXH010054924.1, read as the reverse complement.
TGTAATATAACGATAATTCCTAAGAATTAATTTTTTTCTATTAAAGATTCATCATTTTGATAAGAATTTAACTAATTTGTTTAAAATTCCCTTCTCTTGACTGAAAATGAATTATTTTAACTGAAAACGTGATTATAAAATTTTACATTAATAAATATTTAACTTTCGTCAGTTCTATTATGCCTATTATGTCAGAAAAACTTCCACACTTCTTATTTAACAAAACAGTTGAACTTTCAAGCATAAGAGATGAATATTCAACAAAACAGTTGAATTTTTAACGCGCAATGATGAATTTTCAACCAAATAGTAGAATTCTCTAGCAAAAAAGATTGAATGCAATTGGAAAAATTTGCATTTTCAGCCAGATAGTTGAACTTTCAAGCCAATTTTCTCGGTTTTCCAGGAAGTTATGGCCAAATTGATGAGAAATTTGGATTGCAGCTAGAAATTTCACATGATTACTTTTCATGTGAAAGGGAAAATAATAGAAACCGATGGTCTTGCATTTTCTGAAAACCATTTTCAATTCAGGGGATGAAATATTCGAAGGCAATTAATTCCCATATTTTCTGCATTTGATTACAAAATTTACATAATATTGAATAACTCACCGTTTTTTGAACTTCCTAGTTTCCATTTTCACTCAAGTTGCAATGCATAATAATCCCAATTTGAACACTTTATTGAGAAAAGGAATTCCTCTTTATCAAGTCACTTATTCTGCACAATATTAATCTCACACATAAGATTAATGCGACTTATAAATTTATTTTTTATATTTTAAACGAGGATAACTGAATTTAAGTAATACTGTTATATTTTATAAATAAAAAATATTTTTTGATTGTCTAAGAAATCTTCCTTGAATGTTTGGTCTGTCATCGGAAATACTTGATACAATTTTTACTCTTACGTAAAATTATGAACGTCATCTCATGATATTGACGTCTATAAATAAACCATAATCCGACAATAGGACGCACTACATTTAATCTGAGAACTGGATGACGGATCAATTATTATCAGATCACATAGATAACAGTAACATGATTGGAGATTCTCCAAGCCAGGTTTAAAATTTAATAGAAAAATGTCGAGCAAAAAACGTAACACAATATAAACTGACATGACATTTCAATTTATTTGGCGTGCAGAATGCAGAGTAAAACTCATTGTCAGTAATGGAATATTATAATCCGTAGATTATAAACAAATTTGTTTGAATTTTCATTCTGCTTAATATGTAAAAATCATTACATTATTTTTATAGGTTTATTTGATTTAGGCAAATAATGATTGACTTTCTTAGTATATGATGTAAAATGTATTTCATCAATTTGTCTACATTTATGCGATACATTTTTATGAGCGGATTGAATAATTATTACCTCACTGATTTTCTTCACAATATTAAGTTACATAAAGATATAATTTTAATTTTTCAATTAGGTAATATCAATGGATTATCCCTTTAATGTTATGTAGCTGAATGCATTCGCTATAATTTGTATAATAAAAACTTCTTAATATTTAAAATACCTCTATTCCAATTTTGTACATTTTTAAATGTTTCTGATGTGAAATGAGTATCTGAATTTAATTTTAAAAATTATATGCACATATGTTTTATTTTTTCTGGAATTAGTTTGAAAGGTTATTAATAAATCGAATTTTCATAAAATAATGTTCAAATTTGAAAAAAATATATATAAAGTAGAAATTATTTTAATTTTTGAATTGAAATAATTTTTATTGCACTTTTGAACGTTGGTGATGTTGTGAAATGAGTATCTGAATTCAATTTTTTAAATCATGTGTACATCTGTTTAATTTTTTTCTGGAATCAATTCAAAAGGTTATTAATAAATCGAATTTTTATAAATGAAATGTAAAATTTCGAACAAATTCAAATGAAAAAATTTGAATTCTTGAAAAAAAATAATTATTCTCTGTTTTCTATGTTGTGAACTCATTAACTGATTATTATGTTGGATGTTGGATTCTAAGTTTTGTACGTCCGGGAATGATGAATAACAATTTTTTTGTTGGAGAAGGTTAAATTTGTATTTCTTCAATTAAGTAACTCGAACTGATTATTTACTTCAAGGTGATTTAATTAAATATTGGCTATAATTTGTATGATAAAAATATATTTATATTTAAAGTACCCTTATTCCAATTATATAATTTCTTTAAGTGTTTGTGACGTTGTGAAATGAGTATCTGAATTCAATATTTAAAATTATATGACATGTATGTTTCATTTTTTTCTGAAATGAGTTTAAAACGTTATTAATAAATCAAACAAGGTAAACGTTATTTTAATTTTTTTGTGAAAACAATTGTTTATTAAATTTGATTAAATAACATGAATTGATTATTTACTTTGAGGTTATATAGTTCAAGGTCAGCTATAATTTGTATAATAAATGTGTATTCATGTTTAATGTACCTCTATTATAATTATAATCTTTTTTCATTGTTTGTGATGTTATGAAATGAGTACAGTACCGGCGGGCGCGCTAAATTTAAAAATAAACAATTTCAAATTAGTTTATGATTAGAGTCTTGTGCGACAATTTTAAGATATTCTGTTATTCGAAATTATTTAAATTATATTTATTCAAATAAAATAAGATACTGATTCAAATTATTTTAATACAGAAGTTAACGCGAGCGCATAATATTCGAGTATAAAATATAACAGTATTATTTTTGAACACTTCTTCAAGACCTCGAAAAAAACATATAGAGAATGACTGCACATGTGATTAAGTCACCACGTGTTTTCTCACACACGTTTACAATGCAAGTGCATCTAACTTTCACTAACACTCTTCGGATATCGCACAATCACAGCGGATTTGAAATTTAGAACAAGGTCTTTGAAAACAACGAAAGAACGTATGTGAAAGCTAATTACTTTTTAAATAGAAGGATACTATCTTGAGATGTGAGATGATGCAAATAAGAAGCAAATTTTGAATGCTATGTGGAATTGGTATGAAAACGTTCCGTTTTTAAAAAGATGCTAATAAGAGAAAATGTCCTTGAAGTAAAAATATTTTCGAAATTCCCCAAATATACCAATCAATAGTTATTTAATTCTCAATCAGAAAGACAAATAGTAGAAAATATAGTTGAATTTCCATCCAAAAAACATTTCAATTGATTTTTCAACACCAGAATATGAATTTTTCTCTAAAGGTAAATTTTCTACGAAATAATGGAATTTTCAAGCAAAAAGATTGACTTTTCAACAAAACCGTTGACTTTTCAAACAAATAGTAAAATGTACAACTAAAAAGATAATTTTCAGGAGGAAGCAACTGCAAAAAAGGAAATATAATTACAAAGCAAATAAATTACTAACAAGAATGTTGCATAAAGGTTATCGAAAAACCTAATTTTAAAAATTCTCTAATTTTTCCCTGACCATTAATATCCAAGAATCAGAATATTGCATTTGTAACATTTTTAACCTAGAATCCTTTATAAGCAGAATAAAAAAATTTTAAATAAAAATTGTATTTTTTTAAATTTATTCTGCTTGAATATTCATTATTTATTTATTCTGTTATTTAATGTTATATGCATTCCCTGACTTTCACAAGATTTTTTTTTCTAAATCCCTGACTTTTCCCTGACTTCAAAAAAAATTGTTGTTGGCTAGTTTTCTTTTTTCACGCCCTAGTTTTCTTTGACGCATAAAGTTAAATTCATATTAAATATCTGTACAATTTCTGCGAGTTACGAATACAACAAATAACTCACAGTAATTACATAGAAGTCAGGAAAAAGTCAGGGATTTAGAAAAAAAATCTTGCGAAAGTCAGAGAATTTCTGTAACTTTAAATAACTTTCAAGCAGAATAAATTTGAAATATTTCAATTTTCATTTGAAATTATTTTATTCCGTTAATAAAAGATTCTAGGTTAAAAATGTTACAAGTTTGAGATTTTGGTATTTAATTATAAATTATTAATGGTCAGGGAAAATTAAAAATCATTCAGGGAAAAATTAGGGAATTCTTAGAATAAAGTTTTTCGGTAAACCTGAAATAATATTCTTGTTAGTAATTTATTTGCCTTGTATTTATATTTATATTACTGTTTTTTGCTAATTCTTTCTCCTAAAGATCATCTTTTCAGCTATAAAATTGATCATTTCTTTGAAAATTTAACAGTTTTGTTAAAAAGTCATTCTTTTGTTTGAAAATTCAACTATTCCATAGAAAATTTATTTATTTAAAATTCATATTTTGGTGTTGAAAATTCGTCTGTTTTGTTGAAAAATCGAGTATCTCTGTCGAAAATTGACTTTTTGTTTAAAACTCATATTTTAATGTTGAATAGTCGAACTAAAATATTTTTTTGATTGAAATTCAAGTTTTTTTTCAAATTTGACTTTTTGATTTAAAAATTCATCTGTTTTAGTAGAAATTTCACTCTTCTTGGATAAAACTGCAACTATTTGGTTGAGGATTTAATAATTTTATTGAAGTTATTCTTTTTGTTCAAAAATTCAACTTTTTTGTTAAAAAAACACAAATATCCAAAAAGAAATATTACTTCTTATTCAAAACTCATATTTAAATGTTGGAAAGGCAAATTAAAATCTTTTTTTAATGAAAATTCAATCTTTTTCAAATTTGTCTTTTCGATTTAAAAATTTATCTGTTTTAGCAGAATTTCTTGAATAAAAATGCAACAATTTGTTTGAAAATTTATCTTGTTTGCTTAAGGATTCAACTATTTTATTTTAAAATTCTGGTTAAACGACTTCGTTCAGAAATCACTGTTTTGTTCAAGATAATTATTTTTCGTTGAAAATTCATCTCTTTGGTTGAAATTTTAACTATTTTTCTGAAAATTGATCTTCTTTAACTGAAAATTCAACTTCGTTGGGACAAGCTCAACTACTTTTTTGATTTTTTTAATGAGGGTTTTTCTCTTTGGTTGAAAATTGACCTTGAAAATGAATTTTTTTGCTAAAAATTCATATTTTCTGATTGAAAATTCAATTTTTACATAGCAAACTCGTCTTTTGGCTTAAAGGTTCAACAGTTAAGGTAAACATTTTTCTTCGTGACTGAAAAATCTTTATTTGTTGAAAATTCGTCTTTTTGGTTTTAAAATTCATTTTTTAAACGAAATTTCATATTTTTTGGTTGAAATATCAACTATTGCACTCATGTTTTTAGGTTGAAGATTCAATGGTTTTGTGGATGCCTCAATTATTTTGTTGAAAATTCCAGTATTTTGTTGGAAATTTTATCAATTTCTTCACAATGCAAGTATTGTGTTAAAAATCATATTATGTGATGGAAAATAATTTCTTTTTTAAATAAATAAATGTATTTTACAATTTTACATTTTTATCTGAAATATTGTTTTTATCCGTTTATAAAAGACCTTGTGTTGAAAAATTACTAGATTAAAATGCTGGTATTTGAATGTTTATGATTAGAGAAAATTAAAAATTGGTCAAGGAAAAATCAGAGAATTTTTCAAATGAATGTTCACCCTGCAAAGCATTAATTTAAATACAAAAAATTGCCATTAGTCCCATATCTTGTTATTTCTGTAAACCATAAATTACGTACAGTAAGAGGGGGGGGGGGGGGGCTAGGAATATTTTGTTACGGTTCGTTACAGGAGGGAGAGGGGTCTTGGAGAGGGCCTATAATCCGTTACGTGATTTAAGTACGGCCCCTAAGGCGTAAGGCGTAAGGCGTAAGGCGTAACGCGTTACTGTAAAATCCTGAACATGTGCTACGTTGATTTAAAAGTGTTCAGAGTCAATTTGACTGATTGACTGTATTAATCAATGATTTTGGCTTAAAAAATGCATTTAAATCACCGGTGAGCAATTGATTATTTAATTTTAAATTTATAGTATTATAGTATATCTATATTAGATACGCATTTTTGGCACGATTTAATTGTCATTCACGAATTCACAAAACACTTAAGCTTAACGTGATTTAAGTACGGCCCCTAAGGCGCAAGCCGCAAGGCGCAAGGCGTAAGGCGTAAGGCGTAACGCGTTACTGTCAAATACTGAACATGTGTTACATTGATTTAAAAGTGTTCAGTCAATTTGACTGATTAACTGTGTTAATTAATGATTTTGGCTTAAAAAACGCATTTAAATCACTGGTGAGCAATTCACTATAATCCATTGTTTGGCACGATTTAATTGTCATTCACGAATTCACAAAACACTTAAGCTTAAGCACAAACATTGAAGGAAACTAGAGGGAATGCAGCGGCCGCTGAACTCAGAGTACTGACTTGTAGTGAATAGCGATGTTGCCAATTCTGTTAATGTCAGGGAATAAGTGAGAGGACAATATGTCTCTTCAGTGGGGGGCAGAGAGAGGAAGAAACTGAGTGAAAGGGAGATACAAAACGAGAGTTGAGAGAGAAAGAGAGATTAGAAGTGAGAGAAAAAATGCTCTGAAAGGAATGATTGTTGAAACAGGTTGAAAAAAGTAGGGAATACTCTTCATTGTGAGACATGAGATGAATCATCGACAGGTGAATTATGGTGGGGATATGCAGGCGAGGTAAAAAAAAACCTCGTTCCTCGCACTTACGCGATCAGCAGAAAATAGATATAGAGGTTAAGTTCAAAGTCGCGATTTTTAACCGGTGTTGCCAAGTTTGTGTTTAAATCAGAAATTCTAAATATAAATAAAAGGATTCTTGGTTGTTTTATTTTTTCGAATTCCCAGACATATTTGGTAGATTAAAACTAATTTTTTAGTATTTTGGATTGCAATGGAAGTCAGGCCTCAGAATCACTATGGGATAACATTTTCTACGAAACAGTTGAATTTGCGGCAAAAAAGTTGACTTTTTGAAAAAAAATTTGAATTTTCAAACGAATAATTAAATCTTCTATCAATAGTATTCTGCGCATAATCAACAACTATTCTTTGAGTGTTTTATATTAAAATGAATTTCAGGCCTAACAACATCTATGGGATAAAAAACAGAATGTCCCATATTATAAGGGAAATACCCCTTCTTTGAAGAATTCCTCTTTCTTTCTCTTTTTTGATCATTTTAATTGAAAGTCTACTGTTTTATTTTTCGTTCAGAATTCCTCTGTTTTGGTTCAAAATTCTACTTTTGAGTTGAAAATTTAATTAATTCGTTGAAAATTCAACTATTTTGTAAAAAAGTCATGTTTTTGGTCAAAAATTTAACAATTTCCTAAAAATTAATCTTCTTGTGTCAAAGTTTCAAGGATTTGGTTAACAATTTTATTATTTGTTTGAAAATGTTACTATTTTGTTGGAATTTCAACAATTTGTAATTCTTTTTAGTTTAAAATTTAACTGATTTGTTGAAAATTCATTTATTTTGTTGAACATTCGTCTTTTCGGATAGAAAATTCCTACTCTTGGATTAAAAATTCATCTTTGGTAGAAAAGTAATCTTCTTTGGATGTACGTCATTTATTTTTAATTGAAAAGTCTACCCCTATATTTTCCATTCAGAATTTATTTTTTTTTTGGTTCAAAACTCTGCTTTTTAGTTCAAAATTCAATTATCTGGTGAGAAATTCAGCTTTTTTGTCAAGAACTCATGTTTTTCTTCAAAAATTCAAATCGTTAAAAATTTAACAATTTGTCATTCTTACTAATTTAAAATTTATCTGTTTTGTTAAAAAATCGTTCTTTTTTTTTAGTAGAAAAGTCACCTCTTTGGGTAGAAATTTGATCTTAATTAGTTTAAATTCATTTATTTTGTTGAATATTCATCTTTTTGGATAGAAAATTCCCACTCTTGGATTAAAAATTCATCTTTGATGGAAAAGTTATCTTTTTTGGCTGTACGTTAATTATTTTTAATTGGAAAGTCTACTATTATATTTTTGATTCAGAATTCATCTTTTTTGGTTGAAAACCCTGCTGTTTAGTTGAAAATTTCAGTTGATTGAAAATTCAACTATTTTGTCAAAAAGTATGTTTTTGGTAAAAAATTCCGTAAAAATTAATCTTCTTGCGTTAAAGATTCAAGTATTTAGTTCAAAATTTTATTATTAGTTTGAAAATTCTATTATCTTGTTAAAAATTCCACAATTTGTCATGCTTTTTAGATTAAAATGTAACTATTTTGTTGAAAATTCGTTTTTTTTTTTCGAGTAGGCAAGTCATCTCTTTGGGTTAAATTTTATTCTTAATTAGTTGAAAATTCATTTATTTTGTTGTACATTCGTCTTTTTGGATAGAAAATTCCTACCCTCGGATTAAAAATTCATCTTTGATGGAAAAGTAATCTTTTTTGGTTGTACGTTAATTATTTTTAATTGAAAAGTTTGCTATTGTATTTTTGAATGACAATTCACCTGCTTTGATTCAAAATTCTATTCTTCATGTGCAAATTTCATTATTTGATTTAAAATTCAACTATTTTCTCAAAAAGTTATGTTTTTGGTCAAAAATTCAACTGTTTCATAAAAATTAATCTTCTTGTGTCAAAGTTTCAAGTATATGGTTAAAAAAATTTATTATTTGTTTGAAAATTTTATTATTTTGTTGTAAATTCAATAATTTGTCATCTTTTTTGGTTTAAAATTTAACTGTTTTGTTGAAAATTCATTTATTTTGTTAAACATTCGTCTTTTCGGATAGAAAATTCCTACTCTTGGATTAAAAATTCATCTTTGATGGAAAAGTAATCTTTTTTGGTTGTACGTTAACTATTTTTAATTGGAAAGTCTACTATTATATTTTTGATTCAGAATTCATATTTTTTGGTTAAAAATCCTGATTTTTAGTTGAAAATTTTATTGATTGCAAATTCAACTATTTTGTCAAAAAGTATGTTTCTGGTAAAAAATTCAACAATTCCATAAAAATTAATCTTCTTGCGTTAAAGATTCAAGTATTTGGTTGAAATATTATTATTTGTTTGAACATTTTACTATCTTGTTAAAAATTCAACAACTTTTCATGCTTTTTAGTTTAAAA
>CAKNXH010054922.1:482-12463 GCA_932178445.1 Andricus quercusramuli | reverse complement strand
AAAAAGATGAATTTTCAGTTAAAAAAGTGAATTTTCAAACAAAAAAAAACGAACTTTCAATCAGCTGAAAGATTAATTTTGTACCCAAAAAGGACGAATTTGCAACAAACTACATAAATTCTGGACGAAATAGTTGAATTTTCAACCTACAAAAATGAATTTTCAACCAACTACTTTTCTACCAAACAGTTAAATTTTCAACAAAAAAATGAAATTTTTTCTAAATAGCTCAATTATCTACCAAAATAGTTAATTTTTCAACCTGAAAATATGAATTTTTAACAAAAAAGTTGATTCACAACCAAATAGTTGAATTTTCAACTAAAAAGATGAATCTTCAACCTACAAAGATGATTTTCCAACCAAATTACTTTTCAACAAAAAATAAAAAAAATGTTTAAGACAATAGTTAAATCCTCAACCAAAGAGATCAATTTTTAACACAGAAGGTGAATTTTCTACCCAAAACGACGAATTTTCAACAAAAGCGTTACGTTTTTAAGCTAAGAAGGCGAATGTTTCAGAAAAAAGATTATTTTTCAACAGGAAAAGATTAATTTTCAGCCAAGAAGTTCATTTTCAATAAAAAAACAATTTTTAAAAAATTAATTAGTTGAATTTACAATTGAAAAAAAAAGAATTTTCAACCCAAAATCGAAAACAAAAAAAGAATTTTCAACCAGTTGAAAAATTAATTTTCTACCCAAAAAGACGAATGTTTACAGTTGATTTCTAAACCGAAAAAGATTCAGTTTCAGCAAAAAAGTTAATTTTAACCAAATAATTGAATCCTCAAACAAAAATATTAATTTTCAACAAACAGGATTATTTTTTACACAAAAAGTCGAATTTTCAACAAAAAAAAAAATCAATTTTTAACCAAATAGTCAAATTTTCTACAAAAATAGTTGAATTTCCAACAAAATAGTTGAATTTTCAACCTACCAAGACGATTTTTCAGCCAAATTACTTTTCAGCTACAAACAAAGAAATTTCAACCAGTTCAATTCAACAAAGAAAGACGAATTATTAAGAAAATAGTTAAATCCTCAACCAAATACATAAATTTTTAACAAAGAAGATCAATTTTCGACCCGAAAGATGAATTTTTAACAAACTACATACATTTTCGACGAAATAGTTGAATTTTCAACCTACAAAGGTGATTTTTCAACTAAATTACTTTAAAACAAACAAAAAAATTTTTTCTACTATATAGTTCAATTTTTCAAAAAGTTATACAATTTTTAACCAAATAATCAAATTTTCTACCTAAATAGTTGAATTTACAATAAAATAGGTAAATTTTCAACATACAAAGACGATTTTTCAAAGAAAATTACTTTTCAACAAAAGCAAAGAAATTTCAAACAGTTGAATTCAACCATAAAGGATGAATTTTTGAAACAATAGTAAAATCCTCAACCAAATAGATAAATTTTTACCCAGGAAGATTAATTTTCTACCCAAAACGACGAATTTTCAACAAAAGAGCCAAGTTTTTAAGCTAAAGAGACTTTTTTTAAGCTAAAGAGAGAGTTGTTAAGCTAAATAGTTTATTTTTAAACCTGAAAAGATGAATTTTTAGCAAGAAAATTAATTTTTAATAAAAAAAAAAAAAATTTTAACTAAATAGTTGAATTTTCAATTTAAAAAAATAAATTTTAAACCCAAAATCGAATCGTCAAGTTTTCAGTTTAAAAAATTAATTTTCAACAAAAAAAACTAATTTAGAACCAGTTAAAAGATTAATTTTGTACCCAAAAGGAGGAATTTTCAACAAAGTACATAAATTTTCAACGAAGTAGTTGAATTTTCAACCTACAAAAATTAAATTTTCAATCAACTACTTTTCTACCAAACAGTTAAATTTTCAACAAAAAAAAAGACATTTTTTCTAAATAGCTAAATAGCTGCATTGTCTACCAAAATAGTTTAATTTTCAACCTGAAAATATGAAATTTCAACAAAAAAGTTAATTTACAAACAAATAGTTGAATTTTTAAGAAAAAGATGAATCTTCAACCTACAAAGATGATTTTTCAACCGAAGTACATGTCAACATAAAAAGAAATTTTAACCAGTTGAATTAAACGAAAAAAAACGAATTTTTAAGACAATAGTTAGATCCTCAACTAAATAGATCAATTTTTAAAACAGAAAATTAATTTTCTATCCAAAACGACGAATTTTCAACGAAAGCGTTAAGTTTTTAAGCTAAGAAGGCGAATGATTTTGGAATACAGTTGATTTTTAAAAAGGAAAAGATTAATTTTCAACAAGACAGTTAACATTCAATCAAAAAAATTTTTTTTAACTAAATACTCATATTAGTTGAATTTTCAATTGAAAAAGATAAATTTTCAACCCAAAATCGAATCGCCATGTTTTCAGTTTACAAAATTAACTTTCGAAAAAAACAAAACAAAATTTTTCAACCGGTTGGAAAATTAATTTTCTACCCAAAAAGATGAATTGTCAACAAACTACATACATTTTCTACGAAATAGTTGAATTTTCAAGCAAATTACTTTTTAACAAAAAATTAATTTCCTACCAAACAGTTAAATTTTCAAAAAAATAATTTAATTTTTTTCCAAAATAGCTGAATTTTCTACTAAAAAAGTTGAATTTTCAACCTGAAAATATGAATTTTTAAGAAAGAAGTTAATTTACAACCAAATAGTTGAATTTTCAACTAAAAAGAAGAATCTTTAACCTACAAAGATGATTTTTCAACCAAATTACTTGTCAACAAAAAACAAAGAATTTTCAACCAGTTGAATTCATCGAAAAAAAATACCAAAAATAAAGAATTTTTCGAAGAAAGTTGAATTTTCAACAAAAAAGTTAATTTTCATCGAAAAAAGATGAATTTTAACTAAGAAAGTTGACTTTTCTACCATAAAAGATGAACTTTCAATTAAAAAGTCCAAATTTTTATCAAAAAAGTTGAATTGTTCACCAAAAAAATTAATTTTCTACTACAAGAGAGGAATTTTCAACCAAAAAGTTTACTTTTCAAACTAGAAAGGGTACATTTTCAACCAAAAATGGAATAGTTACATTTTCAACCGAATAGTAGAATTTTCTACCAAAATAGTTGAATTTTCATCCAAAATATTAATTTTCAACCGAAAAATTAATTTTCAACCAAACAGTTTAATTTTCTACCAAATTGTTGAATTTTCAAGTAAAAAAAAAAGATTTTTTTACAAAACAGTTGAATCTTCAAGAAAATAGTTTAATTTTCTACCAAATTGTGGAATTTTCAAGCCAAAGAGACGATTTTTTTGCAAAACAGTTGAATTTTCAACTAAAAATTATGAATCTTCAACAACAATAAAATGATTTTTTTACAAAGTAGTTGAACTTGAAAGATTTTAGTTTGAAATAAAAAATAGTTGAATTGAATCAAAATGACGCATTTTTGACAAAATAGTAGAATTCTCATTTAAAACAGTTTAATTTTCAACCAAATATGTAGTTACATTTTTAACCAATAAGGATTAATTTTCAAAGAAAAAGATTAATTTTTTACCAAAAAGCCGAACTTTCTACAAAATAAATTAATTTTCAACCAAATAGTTAAATTTCCAGCCAGAGATAAATTATCAACTGAAATGGTAGATCTTAAAAAAGAATTTTAACAAAAGAGTTGAACATTCAAGCAAATAATTGCATTTTCAACCAAAAATATTATTTTTTTTACCAAGATGTTTCATTTTCTACCAAAAAGTCGAATTCAGTCAAAAAATAATTTTTTAACAAAGTAGTTGGATAATACGCAAACAAAACGTGATGAACACATTTTTTGAAAAAATGGAGAAATTGATTGTTTCTGTATTTTTTGAATATCAATTCGATTATCGTAAAAATTGTTATATATGTAAACACTTTTTAAAATTCATAAATACTTTTCAATATTTCTCTTATAATACATAATTTCACAAAACTTAAAAATTCTGTTTTCAAAATTGAAAATAAAGTAATCATGTATTACATTATATTTTAATTTCATGTCTAATCAAGAAATAGTTAATTTACATAATTAGAACATAAATAATTAGTGAACCTTGCTTTTTTTTAGTCAAAAGTGAATAAATCCAATTCAATTTTGTTAATAACTTCAAAACGGTTTTAAATTAAAAACACTTTTTTGCATTACGTTTATTTAACAAACTGCCAGCTTATAACAGCCCATTTCAAATTAAATTTTGATCAATTAGTACTTGAATTTTTTACCAAAGAAGATGACTTTTGAACCAAGCATGTCTTTGAAATCCTTGAAATATTTGAAATATTTATGAAATCTTTGAAAACGTTTGAAATCTTAAAATTTCTGTAAAATCTTTTTAAATGTTTTAAAATTTGTGTAGAATTTTTGAAATCCTTCAATTCTTGAAATCTTTGTGAAATTTTTTGAAATATTCTGAAATCTTTATGAAATATTTGAAATATTTGTGGAATCTTACTGTAATCTTTGTTTGAAAAATCTATTGTGTTCGCTTGAAATCATTGAAATTATTTGAAATCTTCTCCAATTTATTAAAACCTTTTGGAATCGTTTAAAACCTTTGGAATGTTTTGCAATCTTTCGAAATCTTTGAAATTCTTGAAGTCTTTTCAAATCCTTATTGATTCTTTGAAATATTTGTGAACTCTTTCTCAAATCTTTTGTATTCGTTTGAAATCATTGAAATACTTTAAATCTTTGTGAAAACTTTAAAAATCTTCTAAACAATTTAAAAATTATTTAAAATATTTGAAATCTTTGTGAAATCTTTTGAAATCTTCTAAAAAATTTGAAATCGCTTCAAATCTTTGAAATGTTCTAGAATCTTGGAAATCTGGTTTACTCCTACCCATTTTTAATTCTTTAAAATCCTTGAAATCTGTTGAAAGTTTTAAAATCTTTGTGAAATGTTCGAAAGTTTTGAAATCTTGGAAGCCTTTGTGAAATCTTTGTGAAATCTTTTCAAATTTTGAAATTTTGAAGAAATCTTTGGAATATTTGTCAAATCTTTCTTTAGTCTTTGTTTATGAAATCTTTTGTGTTTGTTTGAAATCATTGAAATCTTGTAAAATCTTCGCAAATTTATTAAAACCTTCTGAAATTGTTTAAAACCTTTGAAATATTTTGAAATAAAAACCTTTGAAATCTTAAAAAAAATTTTATTCTTGAAATCTTTTGATAACCTGATGAATTCTTTGAAATACTTGTGAAATCTTTTCTACATCTTTTGTATTCATTTGAAATCACTGAAATATTTTCAATTTTTGTAAAAATGGTTGAAATCTTCTAAAAAAATGTGAAATTATGTAAAATCTTTGAAATGTTTTGAAATCTTTGAAATCAGGTGTACCCTTTTTGAAATCTTTAAAATTCTTGTATTCTTTTGACATCTTTATGAAATTTGTATGAAATCTTTTAAAAATTTTTGTGAAGTATTTCTGAAATCTTTTGTATTCATTTTAAATCATGAAAATATTTGAAATGTTCGAAAATCTTTTGAAATCTTCTAAAAAATTTTGAAATCGTTTTAAAACTTTCAAATGTTCTGAAATCTGTTGTAATCCAATTTACTCTTTTTGAAATCTTGAAAATCCTCGAAATCTTTGAAATCTGGTGTAATGTACGCTTTTTGAAATCATTTAAATTCTTGAAATCTTTCTGAAATCTTTTGTATTCGTTTTAAATCATTGAAATATTTTAAATCTTTGTGAAAAATTTTGAAATCTTCTAAAACATTTTGAAATCGTTTCAAATTTTGAAATATTTTTGAAATCTTTCTGAAATGTGTTGTATTCATTTTAAATCATTAAAATATTTGAAATGTTGGTGAAATATTTTGAAATCTTCTAAAAAGATTTGAAATCGTTTTAAATCTTTGAAATGTTCTAAAATCTTCTGCAATCTGATTTACTATTTTAAAAATCTTGAAAATCCTTGAAATCTTATGAAAGTTTTAAAATCTTTGAAATCTGGTGTAATGTTCCCTTTTTGAGATCTTTTGAAATCCTTATGAATTCTTTGAAATATTTTAAAAATTTTTCTGAAATCTTTTTTATTAATTTGGAATCACTAAAATATTTGAAAATATATGAAAATTCAATAATTTTATTGAAAATTCATTTTCTTATGGCCTTGTGAAAAAAATACTGTTCTTTTTATTGAAAATTAAATTTTTAACTGAAAGTTTAACTAACCGATTTTTTGTTGAAAAATTAATCGTTTTCAGTTGAAAATTGATGTATTTTGTAGAAAAATCACCTTTTTTGGTAGAAAATTATTTTTTTGGTAGAATGTTAAAGTATTTGGTTAAAAATGCATCTTTTATTGAAAATTAATTTTAATTGAAAATGTTACTAATCCATTTTTCGTTCAAAATTCATAGTTTTTAGTTGAAAATTCAAATCTTTAGTTGAAAATTCATGTGTTTTGTCGAGAATTCGCCCTTTTTGGTAGAAAATTAATCTGTTTTGTTAAAAATTCTTTTTTTTAAATTTAAAATTAATTTTTGGCTGAAAATCTAGAAACATCGACTACATATTACGATTTTCGTTGAGAATTCATCTTTTTTTATTAAGAATCCTTTGTTGAAAGTTGAACTACTTTGTTAAAAATTCAATTTATTGGTTCAAGATTGAACTATTTTGTTTAAAAATAGTTTTTTTTTTGCTGAAAATTGATGTATTTTGTAGAAAAATCGCCTTTTTGATAGAAAATTAATCTTTTTGATAGAAAGTTAAAGTATTTTGTCAACAATTCATTTTTTTTTGGATATTAATCTTAATTGAAAATTTTATTAATCCATTTTTGGTTGAAAATTTATCTTTTCTTATTAGAAACTTTGACTGCATATTACAATTTTCGTTAAGAATTCATCTTTTTTATTGAGAATCCTTTGTTGAAAGTTGAACTACTTTGTTAAAAATTCATTTTATTGGTTCAAGATTGAACTATTTTGTTTAAAAATAGTTTTTTTGACTGAAAATTGATGTATTTTGTAGAAAAATCGCCTTTTTTGGTAGAAAATTAATCTTTATGATAGAAAGTTAAAGTATTTTGTTAAAAATTCATATTTTTT
Source organism: Andricus quercusramuli (assembly GCA_932178445.1). Classification (NCBI taxonomy): domain Eukaryota; kingdom Metazoa; phylum Arthropoda; class Insecta; order Hymenoptera; family Cynipidae; genus Andricus; species Andricus quercusramuli. The sequence goes on along the minus strand of CAKNXH010054922.1, from coordinate 5,372 downwards.
TGTTGAAAATTAATTTTAATTAAAAATTTTACTAATCTATTTTTGGTTGAAAACACATCGTTTTCAGTTGAGACTTCAACCATTTAGTGGGAAATTCATGTGTTTCGTAGAAAATTCAGCTATTTTGTTAAAAAATCGTTTTTTCATTTAAAATTAATTTTTGGCTGAAAATTTAACTATTTAATTTTTTGTTGAAAATTGATCGTTTTGAGATAAAAATTCAACTTCAATTCATAATTCAAATTCAATTCAGTTCTTTAAAATTTAACTACATGTTTTGTTGATAATTCATTTTCTTTTGGTTGAAAAATAATGTTATCAATTGAAAATTTTACTTATCCATTTTTTGTTGAAAACCCAGCTGCTTTGTAGAAAATTAGTTTTCTATTTATTGAAAATTTTTATATTTTTCAGTTGAAAGTTCAACTTTTTGGTTGAAAATTTATGTATTTGGTAGAAAATTTGCCCTTTTTGGTAGAAAATTGAAGAATTTGGTTAAATATTCGTTTTTTTATTGAAAATTAATTTTTTAATTGAAAATTCATCGTTTTCAGTTGACAATTCAACTGTTTGGTTCAAAATTCATGTGTTTTGTAGAAAATTCGTCCATTTTGGTAGAAAATTAGACTATTTTGTTTTAAATTCCTTTTTTTATCAAAAATTAATTTTTGGCTGAAAATTTAACTTTCATTTTTGGTTGAAAATTGATCATTTTTAGATGAAATTGAACTATTGGTTTAAACATTCATTTATAAAATTGAAAATTTGTGTTTTTTTGCAGAAAACTAAAGTCTCTTGTTAAAAAGGTAATCTTTTTTCGTTCAGCAGAGAAAAAGTTTAACAAACTATTTTTTCTTTAAAAGAACAAAAATTCCAGAACCATGAGCAAAATTCAAGGACTTGCAGGACACTAGACACCCTGGTTAAAACGCAAATTATAAAATAAAAATCCAAAAATAGGTTCCAACTCACTTGAAAGTGTAATTTCCGGGAATGAGATTGTCTAGCTGAAGTGTGGGTGTATCGAGAAGATTAGGTTGGTAGCCGATGGGACCTTGCTGAAGTTCCCAATGATAAGAAATTACACGATCGTCATCTTTACTCGAGGATCCATCAAGCACAGCTCCAGTGTTTGGCAGCTTCACAACTTGTGACGCTGGCGTTATTATCGCTATCGGGGCTTGATTTATCCGCTTTGCTGTAAATATAAATATAAATTTTGTAAAAACCATTTCCCAAAAATCTTTGCACTGACTTCACAGCCCAAAATAATCTCAAAACAGGAGAAATAGGGCGATTTTTTATAAAAAAAGGGGAATAAATTCTTTTAAATAAAACTAATGTATTATATTAAATTCAATATGAAACGCTTAAGACTTCAAGTCGAAATATATTTCATCTTCAAAAAAAGAGTAGAATTTCCAAACCACAAAAATATTATACCAAAAGAGATATATGTTTTAGAAAACCTTTTAGTTTAAAACCCGAAAAGATGAATTTTTATACCAAAAAGACGATTTTTTTAAAAGACAGTGGAATTTTCACCGAAAAAGTCCTTTTTCAATCAAAGAAAGATGAATTTTCAATTAAAAAAGATGAGTTCTCAATCCAAAGAGATGAATTCTCAACGAAGAATATAAAATTTGACATTTCAACAAAAAAATATTGTAATTTTCAACAACATATTTAAGTTTATCGCCAAAAAAGATTTCTATCAAAAGAAACGAAAGACAACAAAAAAATTAAACTTTAACTGAAAACCAAATAGTTGAATTTTTAAGCCAAAACACTACTTTTTCAGAAGACAGTTAAATTTTTAATCATTAAAGTCGAATTTTCAACCAAAAAATAATTTTCAACCAAGAAAAATTACTTTTGTGCCAAAGATATGAATTTTCAATCCAAAACGACGAATTTTCTATCCAAAAAAGAAACATGTTCAACAAAATGGATGCATTTTCTACCAACACAGATGGCTTTAAGAAAATAGACAAAATTTTCAACAAAATAATAAAAATTTCAACCACATAATAGAATTTTTATTTAAATAATTGAATTTTCAACTTATAAAGATGAGTTTTTAACAAAAAATATTAAAGTTCAAGCAAAAAGTTGAATTTTCGAGCCAAAAAAACGAATTTTCTATAAGACAGTTAAATTTTCAACCAGAATAGTTGAATTTTCAACAAAAAAGTTAATTTTCAGACAAGAAAGATAAATGTTCAACCAAATAAATGAATTTTCATGCCAAAAAGATAATTTTTTTAGAAGATAGTAAAATTTTCAATAAAAAAAGCACAATTTTTAATAAAACAGTAGAATTTTCGAGCAAAAAATATGACTTTTCAACAAAATAGTTACATTTTCAATTAAATAATTTAATTTTCAAACGAAAATATTTAATTTTTAAAAGAAAATATTTAATTTTCAACTGATTAGTAAAATTTTTATCTAAATAGTTGAATTTTCAACAAAATGGTCGAATTTAAAAACAAAAGAATAAACTTCAAGCAAAAGCATTTAAATTTCCAGCAGAAAAGTCGAAAAGATTCATTTTCTACCGAAAAAGATTAATTTTTAACAAAATACATGAGTTTTCAACCAAATTTTTTATTTTTAACCGAATAGCTGAATTTTCAACCGAAGAAAATAAATGTGAATCCAAACATGGAATTAGTTAAACTTTCAGTTAAGAAAATTAATTTAAAAGATGAATTTTCTACAATACAAAGACAAATTTTCAACAACAAAAAATAATTTTCAACAAAATAGTTAAATTTTTAACCAAATAGATGAATTTTCAACCAAGAGGAATTTTCTACCAACAAATAAAAATTTTTCATTAAAGAAAGAAAATCTTACCCAAATTATTGAACCTTCAAGCTAAAAGACGAATTTTCTCTACAGAAATTGAATTTATAAACAAATAATATGACTTCAGCAAACAATTATTTTTCCACGAAACAGATGTATTCTTACCGAACAAAAATGTAATTTTAAACCAAGAAAATTATTTTTTTTTTACCAAAAAAGGAGAATTTTCAACTAAAAAAAATCAATCTTATAAAAATGGAAAAGTTACTTTTCCAGTTAAAAAATGTATTTTAAACAAAAAAAAAAGACTTTTCCACTGAACTGTTAAATTTTTAACCAAAGACCTGAGCCTTCAAGCAAAAAAATTAATTTTTAACAATGTAGTTTAACTTTTACCCAAGCAGTTGAATTTTCAATTTAAAAAGATTAATTTTCAACAAAATAGTTAAACTTTCAACCAAAGAGGGGAATTTTCAACTAAAAATATAACTCTAAAAAAAATGATTTCTTAACAAAGTGATTCAAACAAATCTTTCAAATAAAATAGTTGAATACTCGAGCAAAGAAGAATATTTTTTGACCAAAAAGTTGCATTTTCATAAAAAAAAAAATTTCTACAAAGCGGATGAATTTATAAATCAAAAAGATAAATTTCGAAAAAATAGTTGAATTTTCTGTTAAAAAAGTTTTTAGTTGACTTTTCACAATCAAAATATGAATTATCAACCAAGAAATAAGTTTCTACGAAAAAAAATGAATTTTTGATCCAAAAAGACAAATTTTTACCCAAAAAGGATGACTTTATAACAAAATTGTTGAATTCTCTACCCAATAGTTGAATTTTTGTCTAAAAAAAGATGAAATTTCTCTTAAAACAGATGAATTTCTATTTAAAAAAAAAACAAATTTTTTTTAAATAGTTGAATTTTCATGCAAAGAAGATTCCAGTTGACTTTTCAAGATCAAAATATGAATTTTTTAATAAACAATAAGTTTCTGCGAACAAAAATTGAATTTTTCATCCAAAAAGACGAGTTTTTTCAACCAAAAGAGATGAATTTTTAACGAAATAGTTGGATTCTCTACCAAATATTTGAATTTTTATCCAAGAAAGATGAAATATTTCTACTAAAAAAGACGAACTTTTAAATTAAAAAGACAAATTTTCAGAAAAAATATTTTTCATCCAAAAAAAATTTAAGTTGTCTTAACAGCAAAAAAATATGAATTTTAAACAAAAGGTTAAGGTTAATATTATACGAAAAGAGTTGAATTTTTAACCCAAAAAGACGAATTTTTAATAAAATAGTTGAATTTGCAAAAAAAAATGGTCTTTTTAAGAAAATTGTAGGATTTTCAACCAAATAATAAAATTTATAACTAAAAAAACATCTTCAGAAGAACATTTTTGCGAATTTTCAAAAATTACGTACATGAGTGAAGGACCCCCTCCCCCCTGCCGTAAAAAATAGTAAGAAAATGTCTCGAACCTAAGAAATTGCTATTGAATTTTAAGATTTTTTAAAGGTTTTAAGATATTTTAAAAGATTTGACAGGATTTTATTAGATTTCCGAACATTTTAATGATGATTTTATAATATTTTAGTGGATTTCAAAGAATTTATTTACGAGAAGTGAGGTATTTTGTAGGTATCCAAATATTTGAAGAGATTTGGAATTATTTTTGGAATTCACCCTGAATTCTTATTAATTTATCCTACATTCTTTTAATTCTGAATAAAAGTTAGTTTTTTTTGTTGAAAGTAATTTTTTAACTAAAAATTTAACTTATTCCAAATGAAAATTCCATATTTGTAGTTAAAAATTCATCTGTTTGGTTGAACATTAATTTTTTTACTTGAAATATAATTATTAAAGTTTTGTTTCATAATTTATCTTTTTGGGTAAAAATTAATTTTTTTGTTTGAAAATTTAACTATTCCAGTTTTGCTTTATTTGAAAACTCTAATGTTTGATCGAAAATTAATTTTTTCAACTAAAAATGTTACTATTCCATTTTCAGTTAAAAATTATTATTTTTTAGTTCAAAATTCAGCTATTTGGTTGAAAATTTGT
>CAKNXH010054920.1:0-14221 GCA_932178445.1 Andricus quercusramuli | reverse complement strand
ACACAAATAAATGTTATTATATTGTTTCTTTGGGAACTAGATAATTAACAACAATTGATTCTTGAAAACTTTGAGAAATTGACTTTTCTTTAACCCATATAAATATGGGGACTAAAAAGTCTCTTCTCTATGTCTAAAAGAAAAATGCTGGTTGGTCATAATTGCAGCTACCAACTCATCAAAAAGAATAAATGAAGTGAAATCTAGATTTGTGAGAAGTGAGAATAAATTGAATTTTCAACTCGTTTAAATATGGGGACTCATTCAATGAGTTTTGTGGCATCACAAATCTAACAGTTCACATTGATTAACTCGCGAATTAAAATAAAGAAAACACTAAACAATCCTGGACATTTGCATCGCTTAATAAAACTAAGTTCAAAATAGCCTGCGAAAATGAATATTGAGAGAATTATAGAGAAACCTTCAGGAATCCCTTTCGCTTTTGTGATCCCACACTTTTTTTAAATAAAGTTAATTTACTCAGAGTTTAAAATCTTAATCGTAGTCGCTAATAAAATCATTAATTTCAGGTTTAATACTCTATCAGGATTGGTGCCGATGTATATAATCGGAACCAATTTCCTGAACGGAGAAAATTAAATCCGTCGAAAAATCAGCGGTTATAGACATGTTTCCATAACTAAGATTTAGCGATACAGTTACATTTCAAATCAATCCAGCTAAAGTAAATTAAAAAAAGGAATATTTGTTAAAGATCTATGATCTAGAAGTATAATGAGACAACTACTAATAAAATAATGTTACAACTGGTACCCCTGGTGGGACACAAAAGTTTTTGAAAGAAAGGAGATTTCTGAAATTCTCATGGATCGTATGCTTAGAGTCTCGAGCAATAGCGTAATTAGAAACAGGTGCTTCGCGTCACCCAAACCTCGCGCCGTCCGTTGAACCGTGCGACACGCGTACATAATAACTCGACCGCCATAAGGTCGTAAAATCATAATAGAGAGAAAGAAAGTTAATTGATTTCATTGTGACTTGAACAGAAGTCAGCAACCTTCCTCGATGGATTAGTAAATCGAATAAATCGAGAGTCAAAATTATTATAAAAATGAGAAAAATTTTAAATGGGCACATTTATGCTTGTACTTAAATGAAAAGAAAGCTGCCTATCTCGAAGCAATTATTCAATTTAACGTGAACTTTTTGGAATAAATTAATACTTTGCTTCAGAGATAATTCAATAAAATTCTTTTAAGTAATCCGGTAGTTAATATTTTCTTGCAAAAATGTCAGACAAGGAAAATGGTGAGGAAAGTCCTCAAAAAAGGGAAAGTAGGAAAATTAAACTTTCAAAATCTACTTTGGAAGATGGCGAAAAAATATCGCCAAATAAAGCAACCGATGAATTTAATTTTGAAGATTCACAAATTGATAGTGAGCATGGTTCGAACCAAAATCGAACCGAAAGTCCTGGTGGATCGAACGCCAATCTTAGTAGTAATCCGACTGATCCGTTGTTAGATTTGAATGGCGTGAACGCAAATGAAATAAATTATAGAATCGTAAAAATCAGCGCACAAAATAGGGATTTGAATTCCAATGCTGAGCAGATAGAGAATATTCTAGATGGAATTAGTAAATTAAGAGAAAACGTTTTTAGATCATTTAATAGCAATAATGAAATCCTCGAGTCAATGCAAAAAAATTATGCGAAAGGTCAGAAAGCACTTACGGAATTAGACAAGAGGGTAGATTCTTTCGCGATAATGATAACAAAAAAAATGGATAACCGTGTAGACGACCTTGGAGAAAGATGCGAAGCGCATGAAAAGTATTTAGAAGAAAACATTATTGATGTAGAAAAAAAAGTCGATGTATTAAAAAAGGCTACGGAAGTGATACATGTGGATCAAGCGGAGTTCGTAGTAGCTAATATGCAGAACAGAAAACGTTTAGAGGACTTAGAAGAACAACAATTTACTTTGGAAAAGCGTGTAGATCGGAATTTAGGATCGACAAACATAAAAACTCCGTGGTTAAAAAATTATCCTGTTCCAAAATACTCTGGAACAGACCGCGAGCGTCCTATGCTATTTTTAAACGATTTTGAACAATACGCAAGAGCCATGGATGTCAGGGCATACGATGTCCACTATGTCGTAAAATCATGTTTGACAAGTATGGCAAGAGAGTGGTGGAATATGGTACGCGAGCATATGAGCGATGATCTAATATCATTTAAAGCAAAATTTATAAAAAGGTTTTGGAACGATGATATCAGATTTAAAATCGGGACGGACCTACAATATGGTTATTATAATCAAACAAAGCTTACGAGAACCGAATATGCGATGAAAATGATCAATAATGCTAGAGACTTGATTCCACAACCCTCTGAATGCGAAATAATAAGATGCCTATCGAGACACTTCACAGAGGAAGTCAGGACCGCATTTATCATTCGAAATATAAAAACATGCGACGATTTTATAGAGTTTTTGGAAGCATTAGAACAAGCCGGGCCACTCAATTACAAACAACAATATTCACCAAGTAATAGCTCGGTCTATTATGAGAACAATTATGAAAAAACTTATGATAATCGTCGAGATGGCAGACGTAATTTTAGAGAAAATGATCGATATCATAATCAAGGTTACTCACGCGGATACCAAAATAATTACGAGACCGAAAATCGAAGAAGTAATTTTGAAAACAGATCACCCCGTGACTATTATAGGCGAAACGATCGATATTATCAAAATCAATCGGATAACAACTATGGGCGCGGTTACGATGGACATGATCGACTAGGCAATCGATATCAAAGGTTATCACAATCGGGATAATTATGATGGACGAAATCATGGTTTTGAGAATAAACAAAACCGAGATTATTTTGATGGTAGAGGTCACGGTTATCAGAGTCACGGATATAAAAATCGACAAAGTAGAGGAATTGATAATCGAGAATCAGGTTATAATACATTCGCTGATCGGCCTCGTAATTATGAACAGAATCGAAATCAATGGTCTAATGGTCCCAATTTATCAAACTCGCCAGTGCAAAATAACAATAATTCAAGGCTTTCGAATGGTAGGGTAGAAAATGGCATTTATAATCGCGAAAGTAATGATTCAGAAAATGTAAGTCCTACAAACGGACAAAATGGGTCAAGGAATTAAAAAAACAATGTAAGTCGAAACGATCGACAAAACGAAACATGGGGCAATAATTATAGAAACAGACAAACGCGTAGCCTTGAAAAATATTCAGAAGGAAATGAACCTCCTCACAATTACGATGACCAGGGAAACGGTCAAGCCTCGATTTGATAGAGAGCAATGCGATAGAGGCGAATCCGGGCCAAATAATTTTAAAAAACCTCTCCCGCTAGATATGCGTGGCGATTTATTAGAAAATGATGATAACAAAGTGGTTAGAAACCTCGATAAATGTCCAGTAAAAAAAATAAAAAAATTGATTAGCATTTCGAACTCGAAAGTGCATTGCCTCACTACCCGATTCGGGTAGTGTTTCTAGGTGGATAAATACTACCAGTGTGGGTCCACCACACCCACGACGGGTCAACAACACGCGGTATTCCCCGAATGGCCACCCATCCAAGAACTAACCGCGCCCAACACTGCTTAACTTCAGTGATCTAACGGGAACTGGTGTTTTCAGCATGGTATCGCCGTTGATGTCCAGTAATACACATCGAAATTCAAAATATAAAAACTAAAGCGCTAATAGATACTGGAAGCGAGGTAACATGCGTCTCAGAAATTTTTTTTGAAAATAATTATGAAAAATTCAAAAAATGCGAATTATTGCCAATAGTTGGTACAAGCATAGTAGGAGCTACGGGAGCGAAACCTGTAAAATTGAAACTTCAGGTCTATGCGAATTTTAAAATAGATAATTGGAATGAAGCTTATGTATTTTTAATAGTCCCTAAACGAAACAAAGAGTGTATCATTGGGGTTGATTTATTGAAAAGGTTAAAGAGTAAAATTGATTTTGATAATAATACAATGGAATTGAAAGATAAAGAAAAATCTATGAAGATTGAATTTATGGACGAGGATCCAAAAAGAATACGCTTAATTTTTGATCCCGAAAATTGTCAAAAATAAAAACATTTGAGTTGTTTAGGAACATATTTAGTTGCAGAAGAAATCCATCCTAATATTGTAAAAGAAATAAATCACATTGAAAATTATGATGATTCCCAAAAACGATTCGCAGTAACTGATGATGAAATTAAAGAAAAAATAGCTCAATGTACTGTACTAACAACTAATGAAAAAGAGAGATTTTTCAAACTAATACAGCGATATAAAAAAATTTTCTCGAAAAAACCGGGTAGAATCAATGTATACAAACACGAATTACAAATCGACGACAAAAGGCCGTTCTTAATGCGAACTTATCCCGTGCCTATATTTCTTAGAGATAAAGTTAATAAGGAAATGGAAACCTTACTTGAATTAGGAATTATTCAAGGATCGAACAGCGCTTATATTAACCCGTTAGTTCTAACAAAAAAAAAAGATGGATCAATTCGAATCTGCTTAGATGCGCGGAAACTGAACGATTTAATGACAAATGATTATGAATGTACAGAGCCAACGGAGGTTCTTTTTCAAAGATGCTCTGGTACCAAAGTAATGTCAACACTAGATTTAGTTAGTAGTTTCTGGCAAGTGCCACTACATGAAAATTCAATGAAATATACAGCATTTTTACACGAAGGTAAATGTTATGAATTCAAAGTCACTCCTTTTGGATTGAAAACAAGTACGGCTGCATCTGGACCGTCTAGAACTTCTTTTTCAACGACTGCAGGATCATAACGTGACGGTTAACTTTGAAAAATCCCACTTTTTTCGTCCTGAAGTAAAATTTCTAGGACGCCTGTTAACACCTTTCGGCATAAAGCCGGATCCAGATAAAATAAAGGTTATCCATAACTTTCCCACACCAAGAAACTTGAAAGAATTAAGAGGATTTCTTGGATTGATAAATTATTATACTGAATTTACAAATGAACATGCTCAAGAAATAGTACCACTTCTTGAATTATTAAGAGTCGGAAAGAGATGGATTTGGGATCTAGACAAAGACGATGCGTTTAAAAAAGTCCAGAGTTTAGTTTGTGAGTTCGTCATTCTCACATATCCTGATTTAAGTAAACCCTTTTACCTACAAACCGATGCGAGTGACGTGGCACTAGGAGCCGTTCTCTAACAAACGGACGAAGAAGGGGAGCATTTACCCATATCTTTTGCCAGCAGGACTCTCAAAGGATCTGAATTGTCTTACTACATCACGGAAAAGGAACTATTAGCCATAGTGTGGGCTCTGATAAAATTTAGATCCTACGTATTGGGTGCCAAACTAATTATCCGCACGGACCATAAGGCACTAACATTTCTTAAAACCTGCAAACTGGTAAGCGGTAGACTCACTCGATGGATCATGGCAATCCAAGATTATTGGCTTGAAATACAACATTGTGAAGGGAAGAGCAACATAGTTGCAGATACTTTAAGCAGAATGCCTTCCCATGAATCAGGATATCCATTCGACTTGAACGAAGGAAGAATTTTCCTATACGCATTAGCAAAAAGACCGTCATCTGAACTACAGAAGCGATTGAAAAACTTCATTCAAGAGCAAAAACAAGAAACTTTTTCTGACCACAAGTATTATCTACAATATTATAGAAGAATGCCATGAATTATATGTTCATGTGGGTGCTCAAAGTGTTTTCAGGATGTTGAATGAGTATTTCTATTATCCTCACTTTTTTAAAACAATCAGAAGAAGATCAGCAAGTTGTGACTCGTGTCAGAAAAACAAAGTCACTAACCAAACTTGTTATGCAGAAATGAGAAACTATGCTCCGAAAAAACCTGGGGAAATCCTTTCAATCAATTTCTATGGACCCCTGCCAGCTTCAAAAGGTGGTTTCAAGTACATTTTGTCAACAATTGATGCTTTCAGCAAATATGTAAAACTGTACCCAATAAGGAGAAGTACAGCCAAGGCAGCAATAAACAAAATTTTCAACGATTACGTCCAAAAGTTTGGAAAACCCGAGAAGATTGTAACTGACCACGGGACCCAATTTACTTGCGAACAATGGCTGGATAAACTAAAGGAGGAAGGAGTTCAAGCTGTATCAAATCAATCGAAATCCAGTTGAACAAAAAACCCAAAAGAGCATGGGAAAATTGGTTGAAGCTGCCTCCACTAATTTCAAATATTGGTTACAAGAGAAAAATCGACATGACCCATGAGAACATCATCCGTAAAGGAAAAATAAGAGCTGAGGTATTTAATCGCACCCACAAGGTTATCAAACTAAAAGTCGGAGACAAGGTCCTACTCAAGATGTTAAATGGATCGGATAAAGGAAACAAAATCCTAGCCAAATTTCTACAAATCTATGATGGACCATTCGAGATAAAAAAAGAAGTGAAACCGGATACGTTTATCCTGTGGGACCAAGAAAGAGAAGAAGAAAAAGGGATGTATCATACACAAGATCTCAAAAGATACATCAGAAGAGAAGACAATAATAAGGACGATGAATTAACTATAAAATAAAATGTATAAAATTTTGGATAATTTTAAGAAAACAAATTGTTTAAGTGGAAGCGCTAAGAATACAAAACAATTCAGCATATCAGGATCAGTCGGCTAGAAAATAAGTTAGTATATATATAAGAGATATATATGTTGAGCATGGAATCCAACATAAGATAATTATAATAGAAAGTTTGTGAAGAAAGAAAAAGAACAACTATAAAAAAATAAAAAAATGAAATAACAAAAAAAAATACAAAGAGGATCAAAACCAAACACAAAAAAAAATACAATTAGCTGAATATAGATGTATAAAGAGAAGAAATTAAGATATAATAATAATAAAAAATAGAAACTAATAAATAAACGAAATATATATAAGTTATGATTACACGAGAAACAAAATCAAAATGGAATGAAAACTACCACCAACAGGATCACGTTTGAAAAAAAATCAATAAAAAAATCTCAAAAGTGTTAGAAAAAGTGCAAAACACCGAACCTAAATCTTAGGAATACCAACCTCAGGTAAAGAATAAAATTTTGTTTTTGGGGAATATCACCTGTAAACACAAAACTAAAAAAAATAATATCATACCGAAACAAATAAATAAAAACAAGAAAAGTACCAAATTTTTTTTTATATGTATGGTCGGACCAACACCGAGTCTTTTTTGTAAATTTTTTGTTAGAAAACGCGTGTCGAAAATGGACCCACAAATTAATAAGAAAATGGTTGATGAAGGGTCACAAGCGTATGGGCGTAGGATGGTAGGTGCATTAGCCAACCTTAACATCAAGAGCAAAAGTGGTAGCACACGTATCTCAGATAAAATTGAACACTTTCAAGTGAACATTAAAGCAATAGGATCGAAAATAAAGAACTAAATCATGCAAACACCAAGGTTCAGATTGGGAAAAAGACCGGGACGCGTTTTGAAACAAAGAGAAAGCCTACCCATTGTAATAAACGTAAAAGAAAGTCATCTTAAAAAGGAAGAAACTACCAATCTAAACGGAAAAAGGGACAAACAACATGAAAATTGGATGCATAACGTCATCGCAGAGATGCGAGAATGCGCACGAGAGATGAGTGACAAGCTAAGAAAATCTCACCAACCAAGAAGAAGGAACAACAAACTAAACAAACACAGTAAAAAAATAAATGAAACAGAAGATTTATTACTGGGACAAAAAAAAGGGGGGCAGTTTTCTTCCCTAATTCTGGATTATGATGACAGAAAAAATTATTTAGAAGAAAATGAATTATACATTATAAACATTATTAAAATAAAATCACTCTGATAAATGAATGAACGAGTATATCCAAAACTTCCCTTTTGTATCCATTCGTTTAGGGGGGCACAATTAACCCGTATTTGCCAAAAAAAAAAAAAAAAAAAAAAAAGTTTTTCGAAACTTTTGAAATTATTTTTGAAACCAAATATTTTACGCTGCATTCGTTTAAGGGGGCACTGATATCCAGAGCATCATCAGTAATATAAATTCTATTGCTCTATTCACTCACTCTCTATCATCGTCACTCATCATAACTTAAACTGAGTACTTATTAAATATAAATTAATTCAGTTTGAATTAGTAACAAATATCTTCACTTCTTTCTTAGTTAAACGAAACAATCTTTCAAAACATTGAAAGACTCTCTCGTTTAGGGGGGCACTGAAGCAGTTCAGAATATTTGAAAATTTAAATGTGATAATATCCTTTCAAGATAGGAAGCCAATATTTATATTACGCTACTGAATGACCTCTCACAAACTCCTAAACGAAAGGGTGATACATATAGATCTCAAGATTGTAGGCATTACGCGAAATAAGCGCGAATTGACGAAAATTTGATAATTGCGTGCGCATCCATCAATGCACAAGAGGGGATGAACGGGTCTGATGAACGAGGAGATCCAATATATACGGAAAATGATCGATGGAGAACACTCTGAGTTTTGTACCGATAGCGACAGGTGCTTTCGCCAGGACGGGCTTCTTACGCTTTAAAACCAGCTCCGAACTAGTGACAGGTCAGAACTTCCGTGCGAAACTTACTCTGAATTTGATGTTTAGGTAATGTCCAGGAGGATCCAGTGCTTGCTATTTTTATAATTTTATAATTTTAAAATTTAATATTAATTGAAATTAATTGATAATAATAATAATAATAGATCTTTATTATGAACCCAGTCTACAAACAAATTTAATACACAAAAACAGATGAACAATAGGAACATAAAAGGCAGAGGTTCAGCTCAAGCTGCTTTTAATGGCATTAAATTAATGGCATTTAAAATGTGGGCCGTGAGGAGTTTGATCTTTTTTTAACCCGTTAACTATGGGGACTTAACGATCAACCCTTTTGAACGCTAACACAAATAAATATTATTATACTGTTTCTTTGGGAACTAGATAATTAACACCAATTGATTCTTGAAAACTTTGAGGAATTGACTTTTCTAAAACCCGTATAAATATGGGGACTAAGAAGTCTTTTCTCTGTGTCTAAAAGAAAAATTCTGGTTGGTCATAATTGCAGCTACCAGTTCGTCAAAAAGAATAAATGAAGTGAAATCTAGATTTGTGAGAAGTGAGAATAAATTGAATTTTCAACTCGTTTAAATATGGGGACTCATTCAATGAGTTTTGTGGCATCACAAATCTAACAGTTCACATTGATTAACTCGCGAATTAAAATAAAGAAAACACTAAATAATCCTGGACATTTGCAACGCTTAATAAAACTAAATTCAAAATAGCCTGCGAAAATGAATATTGAGAGAATTATAGAGAAACGTTCAGGAATCCCTTTCGCTTTTGTGATCTCACACTTTTTTTTTAAATAAAGTTAATTTACTTAGAGTTTAAATTCCTAATCGTGGTCGCTAATAAAATCATTCATTTCAGGTTTAATACTCTATCAGGATTGGTGCCGATGTATATATTCGGGACCAATTTCCTGAACGGAGAAAATTAAATCCGTCGAAAAATCAGCGGTTATAGACATGTTTCCATAACTAAGATTTAGCGATACAGTTAAATTTCAAATCAATCCAGCTGAAGTAAATTCAAAAAATCTGCACGCTTCGCGTGCACATTCTCATCGCGAGCTTCGCGCGCGGCTCGCTTCGCTCGCTCATATATTTATCTCTCGCTTCGCGCTCAATTATATATTCACCTCGCGCTACGCGCTTGGACGTATTTAAATCGCGCTTTACGCTCGGTTTCTCTAGATTTTTGAACTTCGTGTTCGACTTTGATGGAAAGAAAAAGTTTATTTGCAAATATTATAAAATTATCAAAACCTCTACATGTGAAGTGATTATTAAATTTGTTTTTATTTTAGAGTGAAATGGAACTTTATTTACTCAAGGTTCTATCGACCTTAAGGAACACTTCTCATCCAGACACTCGCGCTTCGCGCTCGATATGTGATTTGGAAATCATTTTAACCTTGCGTTCCACGCTCGGTTCTGTGCACCGTATGATAGAAATGAAAAAGTCACGAATAAAACATAAACTACGCATCCTATTATAACACGATTCATAACAAATTTGTACCTCTTCTTTGGATGAACAAATTTTGTCTCTGTTATTTTTCTCGCAGCTTGTGTTATTCGTCTAAAAATTTAATTTTACTATTTCCAATGCTGTCTTTTACGAATAAAATAAAAACGACGCATCATATCAAAAAGTGAATAATGACAAATTTGGAGATCATTTTTGAGTGCATATTTTTTTTCCATTCATCTTTGGTCGTATCTTGCATAGTTTGACAGCAAAATGAAGTTATTGATTTTTAATTATTTTTTTGTGATCAAAATTTGGATTTTTGATTTTTCAAAAAATTCATAAAGTTGTTCAAGAAAATATTGTAGGATATTTAGAAAGGAACATTTTCCTCCTCCTGACTTTTTTCCACATCGTGCGTTTTTCGGCATAAAATGTTCATTTACGTTTGTTTTTCGTAATTTTGAAAATGCTATAACTCCGGTAATTTTTTTTTATCCGAAGAAGTCATTAGGATAAATTGTTCGAGTTTTGGAGTACTATGAACAGCCGTACTTCGAATTTTTGAATTTTGAAAAAAAATGGTCTCAAAAATTTTCAAAATGTGCTCACTTTTTGAATTTTTATCCAAAATAGTTGGTTAACGAACTTGTTCTTTCTTTTTAGGCCTTAAAAAAGTGTGCCAAAGCACAACCCAATCTGATTATTTTTTCGAAAGTTATCGTGCCTACAGACAGACAGACAGACTGAAAGACAGACAGACAGACTACAGACAGACACCTTGGTAAAAACCTTTTTTTCTAGCTCCGGGGGTCTCAAAACGTGGAGATTTGATGAAAACCGACCAAGTCAAATTTTACATAAAACCATTACCTTCTCATTAGAATGAGAATGTAAAAAGAAATATTTGTTAAAGATCCATGATCTAGAAGTATAATGAGACAACTACTAATAAAATAATGTTACAATATATATATATATATATATATATATATATACCATTCGGTTTCGGTTTCGATTCCCTTGGAATAGAACCGAAGAGCTTATGACAAAGCCACCGAACGCGTCCTTGGGTTGCGGATAGAGGGTCCCCGTACCAAGGGTTTCTGCTGAATATGGATACAATAATTAATAAGCAGTCGCGGACAATTGTCCAGGGATGGTCCCGAAGGAATAACCCCTAAGCGAAGGTGTGCGAACCGTGCCGAAAGCTGCATGGCACCTGGGTGAGGTGTCTTTAACGGTGACTCTGGGATATCGGGCGATGTCTCAGAGTAATAGCCTTATCCTTGCACGCGGGGCTCTACAAGGATAGACGAACCCTTTCCCTAGCTGCTCGTGGGAACAACAATGAAACAAAAAAACCACCAAAATGTTGTAGATGCGGTTCAAAACGATCGAACGCGCAGAGCACCCGACAATGGATCGGCAAACAATGCCGATCATCCTAGAGTTCGGGGTGCTGAAAATAATTTAGATGGAAACACAACGACGAACCGGCGAAACGCCCACATTGAGTGGACGGATCAACTTAAGAATGATGTGTTAGACTGCTACGATGCCAGTATTATCCCTGTTCGTGCAGGCTTTATGGCGCGTATGCATACTCTGTGGTGCCAGAAACACCCAGAGCTTCAACACACTTAGAGGCACGAAGAACTTTTCCGGTGCTGGACCAGATTGTATCAAGAACTTTTGGTGGAAGAAGTTTACTTCTACACACCAACATTTGGCCCGCATATTCACCTCATATTTAAAGTCGGAGATGCCCATTCCGCAGTGGCTAGTGTTAGGACGCACTATACTCCTACCGAAAAAAGGCGACTTGTCCAAACCAGAGAATTACAGGCCAATAACTTGTTTAAACACACTGTATAAGATTTTTACAGCTATCCTAAACAACAGGATTGTTCGACGAATTGAGCCTGTATGGCGAGAGATGTACGAACAACGTGGCTCGAAAAAAGGTGTAGCAGGCTGTCGAGAGAACCTGCTGATTGACAGGTGTGTCTGTAAAGACGCTACAGTCCATCAGCGCGTCCTGTCAATGGCCTGGATTGACTACCGGAAAGCTTTTGATTCAACCTCTCATAGACTTATCATCTGTCTGTTGGAAAGCTTGAAGGTACATCCACACATAGTGAGATGCATAGAGAGATTGATGCCTCTTTGGAAAACTAGATTTACCATCTCATCTAGGAATTATCGTCTGACGACGAACAACGTCACCTTCCAGAGGGGCGTCTTTCAAGGGGATAGTATGAGCCCTTTGCTTTTTTGCATCACACTTTTGCCTCTATCTCTTGCACTACGAAATTCTCCTGGATACCTCTGTGGCGACACTAATCAGCGTGAGCATAAGGTCACTCATGTATTCTATATGGATGACCTGAAGATCTATGCCGCTGGTAAAAGCAAACTTCAAACTGCTTTAAATATCGTCAAGAACTACACAGGAGAGATTGGGATGGACTTTGGTTTGGACAAGTGTGCCAAAATTCATTTGAAGAAAGGAAAGATTACTGGCGTTCCCAAGGACCCTGAGCTTGTGGATATAAGTGTTATTAGACATCTTAACACTGGAGACACCTATACATACCTGGGCGTGCCTCAAAGCCGCATTCAGGACGTAACATCAGTGAAGGAGTCTCTCCGAAGCAGATACAAGCATCTTCTTCGACAGATTTGGTTTTCCAATCTGTCGGCGTTGAACAAGGTATCTGCGACTAACATGCTTGCCGTCCCGGTTCTACTCTACTCGTTTGGGGTGGTTCAATGGACGAAGAACGAGCTTAAGGCCCTTGGTGTCACCACGCGTAAGATCATGCATATGCATAAAAGCTTGCATATCAATTCGTCAGTTCCGCGATTATACATTTCACGCCAGCAAGGCGGACGCGGACTTCTGAATCTCCAGTGTCTTCATAACCGAATTGTTTTGAGTACAGCTTACATCGTTGCGAATGGCAGAGATCCTCTCCTAAAGATGGTCAGAAACCACGAGATGATTGGCGAAGGGGTGTTCCTTTACAAAGCGGCGGAGCAAGCTGCTGAGACCCTTGGCCTGAATTTTAACATCAGAAGTGAGGAAAGTGCATTACTCCATCTAGATGCTTCACGTCTAAAAGCCGAAGTAAAGAAAGCAGAGGTTGGAAAATTTCACCAAGAGCTACTCGACAAGCAAATGCACGGAAGCTTTCACAGAAATGTAGAAAAACAGTCCTTGTCGAAGGAGCAAACTTTTGCTTTCCTCAAATCATCAGGGCTCAATTCAGGTACAGAGGGCTTTATTTTCGCATGCCAGGACGGTGTAATCTCCACCTTAGCATACCGCGCCCGCATTTTATGTCAAGAAGTTCCCAGTGATAGGTGCAGAGCGTGTCATGCACACGCTGAGTACCTAGAACATATACTATCGGGGTGTCCGACCCACGCAGGAACAACGTATATCTATAGACATAATGCGGCCCTAAGAGTACTTTATTACCACCTTTGTCGCTCTTACGGTGTTGGTCGCGACCCTGCCCTGCCGAACGCTCCAAGGGATATAGAGTCAATTGTCCGAAACGAGAAGTGCCAGATTTTCTGGAACTACGATTTTCGGGCAGCAGTCTCCGTTGCGCACTCGAGGCCTGACATTGTTCTCCAAGACTTCGAGAAACGAACTATATTCGTGATCGAATTCTCGGCTCCATCCGAATACAACATCACTGCAAAGGAGAAAGAAAAAGAGGAGAGATATCAAGACCTTAAAAGAGAGCTGCGTCGACTGTACCCAAAATATTCGGTACGAGTAATTGTTCTTGTGATAGGTGCTCTCGGAGGTGTAAAATTATCGCTGGTTCGTAACCTTAAAGCCATACCCGCGTGCCAAAAATATGCCAAGGCTCTCGCGAGATGGATGCAGAAAGCTGTCATCCTTGGGTCGCTTCGTGTCCTCAAGACACACGAGGGTTTCGCCGGCCTGTCGTTGTGATTTCGTCGTGCCCTGTGACCACCCATCTCACGGATGTGAGACGTGGCCATAGGTGTATTTTACCGCGGTTCTACTGGGGGCCATTGACATTTTTTCAAGATGGCAGTTGCTCTTAGTGGTACCCTGCGGTGGTTGTTTAACTTTTTTTTTAATTATATATA
>CAKNXH010054919.1:39586-62118 GCA_932178445.1 Andricus quercusramuli | reverse complement strand
TAAGTTCTCAGGGAAATAGCTAATATGAGAGTCCATGAAATGAAGTTCGAGATTCATCAAACATCCCAAGCGTCGATAGTTCCTTACCATATTTGCTACGATTGCTTTGTAGTCGTTACTTCTGTAATTTCCTAAGAAGTTTTGAGCAACATCTCGAAAACTAAGCCAAGCAGCTTTTTCTAAGCCTGTCATTGTCTTGATGGAATGTTCATCGTAAAACATTTTACGGATCTGAGGTCCATCAAATGCTCCTTCTTTCAATCGTGGAAATTCATTTGTCAAGTACTGAAAACATGTTCCTTCTTTATTCAAAACTTTGACGAATTGTTTCATAAGTCCAAGTTTAATGTGCAGAGGCGGGAGCAATACTTTTGATGGATAAATTAAAGGTTGTTGAAGTACAATATGATTTCCAGGTTGAAGTTGTTCTCTTATTGGCCAAACCTTCTTCTTGTAATGATTCGTGCGATCCCTGCTAGCCCACAAACACAAAAAGCAGGGATACTTTGTATATCCTGATTGTTGACCAAGGAGAATGGTTATGATTTTCAAATCACCACAAACTTGCCACTTATGTTTGTCATATTAAATTTTCTCCAATACATATTGGACGTTTTCTTAACCTTCTGTTAATTTTGTTAATGCGCTATTGGTAGACTTGCGTACTCATTTCCATTGTTAAGCAGCACTGCCTTAAGACTTTGTTTTGACGAGTCTATAAACAATCTCCATTCTTCTGAAACGTAAACATCCTTTTTTAGTTCATTCATTAAACCGTTAACGTCTCTGCAATATACCAACATACCTTCTTCATCTTTATTGAAGTACTGACGGAACTTCTTTTCTCGATTCCTGTAGAAAGATGACTTCGTCCCCTGTTCTACCATTCCACGGCTCTTTAACTCAGCTGCCATATATTCAGAAGCATCTTTAGGAAGACCCATGCTCCTGATGAAATCGTTTGAACTATCTTGGTTGAATAGTCTTATAGATTCATTTTTTTGCTTTCTCCGCAATTTTGGCACATATTCTTCATTTTCATGGTCTTCGTATGAGCAATCATCAGATTCTTCTTCACCGTCCAACATAACCTGTCTATCTGTCTCTTTATTTGTCGAAGCTTTTTTAATCATTGAGCTCGTATCCATATTTTCGATAGCAGACTCTTGATTAGACTTTGCAGTTATGGCAGAAGACACTATTGCATAAGATATTCTTGATTTCTTTCTAACGTTTAATCCTTTAACTTTTGTGTTGCAAAAATAACAGTCTTTTTCTGATTGAGGTATTGACCATATTACCGGTGAGGAGTATTTTAACATTTTATTGTTTTTCACTTTATTCCAACGTAAAAGCATAGTGTAACAAGCACTGCAAATGCTATCTGGAGCAAATGTTTCATTTTGAAGGGAAATTTCTCTTTTATAACATTGACGATATATGTCTCTACATTGCTCATTCATTGACCTACGGCAAGTGATGACTTCATACTTTCCACAAACGTAGCAAAAAACATTTTTATCGCTGTTGCAGTCATGGCTGGTAAAAACATGATTACTTGTTGTAGATTTATATTCTTTATCAGTTGAATCGCCAACCAATAAAGGGTGGCGGTAGCTGGATGACGACGATTGCGGGCCCGTTTCCTCACCATGACCAATCGCCGATACTGGGCGTCCAATACCCTGCATCGTCCTTTCTCTCGTGCCAGCCATGACGGCACAATGCCTTCACCACAGGGCTTAGCCGAAAAATGAAAAGCAAGACAAAAATCCGTTTTCCGCCGTCACCACGTGGAGCACAGAAAAAACTTCGGGTAAATGGTGTTGCAGGTAACTTCGTACAGAAACTGTCTTTTGTTCTCATAAAAGTTGTCACCACCGTCTTTAGAATTTGAAGCCACTAGCTTTGCTCGCTCAAGTGAAGTTAGCTGATCGTTGGTGTAACAGGCAAATCGGATAAGGGCGGCTCCATAAAAGCTCACTTGCCGAATCGTTAGAGCTGTCAAAAGTTCCTTACAAGCGTGGGTAAGAGCAGAAAAATATCGAGACGCCAGGGAAAGTTTACCCACATGTAGAAGTCAAATTTTGGATCGGTAACACATTTTTCTTTCGATCTAACTTTCATATGACCTTGATATGACCTTCACCTTGGGACCGTGGGGTCAAGCGGGCCTCGGATTTTCAGACTTAGCGACCCCCACAATATATTCGTATGGTAGCCTAGTCCAATATAGCCCATTTACCATTTACCCATATGAATCATCTATATATTTAAATAAAATGACCTTAACAGGTCGTCACAAAAAAATAATAACATACATATCTGGACGTAAAATCATCCGTTCTTTCAGAATTTGCAGTCAGAAATTTGTTTTTAGTGGAATGAACGAAATTGACCTTGGAATGACCTTGACATTGACTCGCTGAGTCCAAATGAACCCCGGATTCGGATTCAGCGACCCAAAAAACATAAATTATGGTAGTTATATTCATCCAAATGACTTTTCTGTCCGTTTGACCTTCAAATGCCGTTGACGCAGATATGCTGGGGTCAAACGGACCACGGATTCGTGCTCAGCAGGTCAGAATACATGGGAATATATGTGTCGCATCTGTAGAACAGAAAAGTGGTTTTTTTTGTGTGCCGGTGTTATGAATAGACGCGATCTTTAATTATGATGATATCAGATTTTTATTAAATATCCCCAAATTGTCATCAAGGATGGTTTGCAATTACGTCAATGTTTTATAGAACATACTAAATAACATAATTAACTGTCCCTCAATACTAGCTGAAATATGTCTACATGCCCCTGAACAATCTCTTCGTAATTACAAATTGTTTAAGCTATCTTCGCATCGCACTAATTACGGGGACAATTCAGCGCTCACACGCATTTGTAGAGAAGCGAACGACTTATGCAATGAACTCGACTTTTTTAATATGTCAGCGTTCGAATTCAAAACTATATTCCGCAGACTCGTTTATACTTGTTAATTAATAGCCGAACATTATTTGCCAAACTTTTAACTTTCAATCACAATATATTGCAATTATTGCTTGCATTGCCATTGCGGCCGTTGTTGAACTACTGCGCCAATATTTAGACTTACACCTAATTTTGATATCGTTAATACTATAATGAATACAAGGGCTTAGCCCGTTCACTGTTGCAATAAATAAATAAATAAACATTGGTCAATGCATCTTAATTCGTGAGAGTGAAATACAAACTCGAATTCGCCCCAATTCGTTACGGCGAATTTCAGCAAGTGTTTATTTATACAATTTAATCCGTAACAGGAAAACCAATGTGCGGGGTATATAGACTTCATTGTAAATGTTTAGTAAACTGTCCCGTAGCTCAGTGGGGAAACTGTGAACTGATACACGAGGAATCGCTGGTTTAAGTCTTGACGCACGCACTTTTTATTAATTTTTTTCTAATTAACCTTGACCACGCATTCATATTAATTCAAACACATTCAATATGCGCTGTCTCAATTCGTTTAAACGAATAAGAACACGAGATTCACACGCATTCAAAGATGTTAATTCGCCCCAATCCGTGTCAATCCTTTTTTTCGTAATTTCTTAATTCCTGTATATTTTATGCAGAGTCCTCTTGCTTTAAAAAATGTATATTCACTGAATTCTAGCAAATATCCGATATCAGCTTGGCAGAAATACAGTGCGGAGGATATGCATAAAGTCTGTTTGGAGTTTATAAATAAATATGTGAACCATTTTCTGGCCAGGTTTTTAGGCATTTTTTACAGGATTTTGGGATATCCTGAGGATATCCTATTCGGGATTCAGAGAAAATCTCATTTTGAAGATAAAAGGATATCCCACGAGGTGGAAATTTGGATATCCAGGTGACCGTTTCGGGATATCCCACCAACCCGGCGCGATATTCTATTATTGTGAGGGAGAATGTACGCCCTTTGGAAAGTTCTACTGGAAAGTTTCGGGACCGTCCCACTGGGACTTGAAGAGCGCTTATCGTCATTGCTAGAGTTATTATTAAAAACAAATATCGCTTGAGCCGTGAGAGATAAATAAAAATTGATATCATTTCATAATACGAATATCATATTTATAGTGTGGTATGCGCGGTACTCAAAACTTAAAATCGACATCCATTTTTACCTATCGCTTACGGTTTACGAGATATTTGTTGTTGAAAATAAAAATTGTACAAATAATTTCCAAAATGTTTTTTTCAAATACAAAACAATGGTGATACTATTACTATGGATTACCAGATATATAATGACATTTTTAGAAAAAAACTGTGGGAAAATAGTGACAGAGATAGAGAAAACAGATTAAAAATACAATCATATAGTTCACGGGTCTCCACAATCCACAGGTGCAGCCTAACACAGGATCGACTGGCCATTTTCAGGATCTACGAGTATTTTTTGACATGAAACTAAAAGGAAATTTGTAACATCTGCTGTGCCAGATGCACCCCTTTGAGGCACTTCGACTCGGGTGAACCTTTGGAGACCCCTAATATAGGACTAATCATCGCGAGCATAAGGTCAATAATGTATTTTATATTGATGATCTGAAGATCTATCCTTCTGGTAAAAGCAAACTTCAACTTGTTCTAAATATCTATAAGAAATATACAGGAGAGATTGGTATGGGCTTCGCATTGGACAAGTGTGCTAAGATTCATCTGAAGAAAGGAAACATTATTGGCGTTCCCGATGACCCTCAGCGTATGCGTATAAGTGTTATGAGATACATTATCACTGGAGAGACCTATACATACTTGGGCGTTCCTCAAAGACGAATTCAGGACGTAGCATCAGTGAAGGTGTCTCTCCAAAGCAGATACAAGCATCTTCTTCAACAGATTTGGTCTTCAAATCTGTCGACGTTGAACAAGGTATCAGCACTCTCAAGGCGGGCGCGGACTTCTGAATCTCCAATGTCTTTATAACCAAATTGTTCTAAATACAGCTTGAATTGTTGCAAATGGCAAAGATTTTGTGCTATAAATGGTCTGGAAACATGATATTATTATATATAATACGCGGAGCGGGCGACCGAGACCCTTGGCCTGAATTTTAACATCTGAAATGAGAAAAGTGCATTAATCTACTTAAAGGCCTCACGTGTAAAAGCCAAAGTAGAGATTAAAAAATGCGCAAACAGCTACTCGACAAGAAAATGCACGGAAACTTTCACAGAAGTTCAGAAAAACAGTCACTGTCGAAGGAGAAAGCTTTTACTTTCCTCAGATCATCAGGACTTAATTCAGGTGCAGATGGTTTCATTTTCGCATGCCAGTACGGTCTCATTTTCGCCTTAGTATAACGTGACCGCATTTCATGTCAAGAAGTTCCCAGCGATAGGCGCAGAGCGTGTCGTGCACACGCTGAGTACCTAGAACACATAATATCCGGGGTCCCACTCACGCGGGAACGAAGAATCTTTACAGACATAATGCGGTCCTAAGAGTACGATCTTAGGAAGGAAAAGACGAAAAGGAAGGAAAAGGAGGAGAGGTATCAAGACCTTAAAAGGGAGCTACAGTGACCGTAACCAAAATATTCGGGTAACCTTAAAGCCATACCCGCGTGCCAAAAATATGCTGAGGCATTTGCGAGATGGAGGCAGAAAGCTCTCATCCTTGGGTCGCTTCGTGCCGTCAAGACACACGAGGGTGTTTCGAACCGTCCTGGTACATAATTAAATTCTGAATTCTACCTATTTAAAATTAAATTCAACTCTCCAGGAAGATAAGCGCTACGTAAGCATTATTAAAATATAAGCCAGCATGAGCATTCCTCCACCCACGTCAGTAATTTACAGTAGGATAGAAAGACGTGAGAACTAGAGAGAAGGTAAAAGAGAAGACGTCAAAAGGAATCATTGCAAGGGGTAGTACTCATACGGCTCTCGGTGCGAGTGCATTTTCTTATCTACCAACGTCCTTCCTAGATAAACCAATGATTATAATTTGGAAAAATGATAAATTGAAGGAATCAAACGTGTCAAAGGGGACCGACCCCTTATTTTTGATTAGATATCAACAGACGTCGCCCATCAAACGGCATCAATGGACCCACGTTTCTAGCAAATTCGGACGAACCGGGACGGCATCGAATGATGGCATCGCCTGACCTAATTTGACCAATTTAATTGACTCACCCAGACAGATCTACGAACGGACGTAAAACACTTTCGGATCATTAGTCGACGGAAGGCAGAACGCAAATTTGAGTGACATAACGACGTACAGACGTGTAGCTATTTAAATTGAAGACCAGCAGAGATCGTTTCCGACCGTGAAGGATGTGTCGATTCTGCAAATCAGCTTAGTGCGCCCAGAATAGAAACAGCGATTCGGGCCCAGTCGAGTTCTCTATGAAGTGCGACGGTCCAGGGAAAGGTGTGAAACTGAAAAGTTACATCCTATCCCAAAAACGAGAAATCTAATTCTTGCCCGCTTCTTCCTTCTCTCTGGCGAATAAAAAACGCGGTAGCTATAAGTGAGGGTAAGTCAAATGTGAAATTACTTTGTGTTCCGGAATTTTTAAATTTATTCACAAATAATTTCCCAGTAAAAAAAACTAATTAAGGCGAATTGAGATGAATTTGCTGGAGCCTCCGTGAATCTCGCTTTGGAACAATCTCGAATCGGAGCAGGTCGTCAATTCTTCTAAAATAATAAATAAATAATTTAATCTTCAAATTTCCCATTCGCCTGAATTCGGCGAACAATTTCTAGAAGACCTAATTCACTTAAGGGGTAACACCGCTCTAGGATTTTCAAAAAATCGATTTTTTTTTTTAGCTCAAAATCTACTTTGGGGGCCTAAAAACATGGCACTCCCATGTATAGTTTGAAGGTATTATGTTTTATTGTTCGGAGGAACCGCTAGGTGGCGTCAAGAGTCAGTACAATGCAATGCGCATGTGCAACCATAATATTTTCTAATATTTCGAAATCTCAAAATTTGACATTAGTCGAAGTGTCAAATTGAATTTGTTGGGTTAACCTCCCAGTGGGCACAAAACCATGAACATCCCATGAACGTCCTTGGGACGTTTCTAGGAGTCCAATGTCAGGCCAATCAACGTTTCTAAGACGTCCAATGTCCTAAAGATGTCCTAAATACGTCTAAAATCAATCGAAAATTCCCAGGACATCTTTCGTACTGGCATTAGACGTCTTCAGAGCATCCCTAGGATGTCCAGAAGACATTTTCCAAAAGACGTCTCACAGGGATGTCCCGAAGACGTCTCTAGGACATCCTTAATTTTTTGCCCTACTGGGCTTGTTGTATAAAATTTGATTTGTAAGTATTGAATTTAAAAAAAACCATTTGCTTCATTTGATGTTACTTTGTTGTTTTCATATTTCGAAGCAGTAAGAAATAGATTGAAAAGGATATAAATGAAAGTCTTTTTGAGAGATTAGGAACTTTTTTCTTTATAAAATTTTCTTTGTTAGTGAAATAAAAAATATTATTCTAAAATATAATCTCAAATGTAAAGTCAATTAATTCTTTAAATCACAACAAATTATACTTCTAGTATTAAAATATATATTTTACGTATAAACAATCTTTTTATATTTACAAATTCAATAATTTTGAATGTTTATTTACACGAAATTAAGAGTAATTTAATATTTACGAGAATTCGGGAAAGCAGAGTTTAGAAACAATTACTGTCAGGTATTTTTAGGTCTACTTACTCATAGTGTCCGGGCGAACCGCTAGATGGC
The DNA here is from genome assembly GCA_932178445.1 of Andricus quercusramuli. NCBI lineage: Eukaryota > Metazoa > Arthropoda > Insecta > Hymenoptera > Cynipidae > Andricus > Andricus quercusramuli. The sequence goes on along the minus strand of CAKNXH010054919.1, from coordinate 54,362 downwards.
ACTGATTTTAAGCCCAAGTCTTCAAGACGATTCATGGGAGTGCCACCGCTATGGCACTGAGTGCTCCAGCGGCGCACTCGGATCCAACGCGGATCCAATATTTCTTTTACCTGTCGAAATGGTAAGGGGCTCATTAGGAGGTCATTAGGGTTCCTCAGGTGTCAACTAGGGTGCGCTGATTTCTATTACAAATAGTATGGCTGCGTATGTGCAGGCATCGCAGATTAGAGGTAAGAATGAGATTTCATGGATTTTTCTGTTAATAAAACTTTAAACGCGTTTTTCTCGAAACCACATTTTTCGAACTGGGAGGACAGATTACTCGGGCATCAGCGAACGGATTGACTTCAAATTTTAAGAGTAGCTTCATAATTACATTATTCAAGGTACTGCGTAGCCGTTTTTTGATTGGACGTACACTTTTAATTTTACAAACAATTTTCATCCCTTTTTTGCGAAAAATCTATTTTTTTCAAAGTCGCGCAATTCTCACAAAAGTTAATTTAAATAAAAACCCCTATGTAGTACCTTAGACAATGGTATATAGATTTAGAATTTTTTTGGTTTTTCGTTCCAGGTCTCATACTTTTTAAGTAATCCGTCCGCCCGTGAAGACGTTTTAAAAAACCGTATTTCCTGAAATCAGCTGCATCGGCGCCATTTTGTACAAGAATGTAATTGGAGAAATGTTTTTCGATACTTCAATATATGCTTAAACGCCCCTTTTTAAAGAAAAAATCCTATTCCTTTTTTAATATTCTCAAAAATAATTCACGAAGTTATTCTTGTTTTTGGCTTCTAGAGTGGTGTTACCCCTTAAATGTGTCAGCACGAATTAATTCCGATGTTAGGCAATTCATTTTAATTCGCGAGATTTAAAACGAATCGAAACGAATTCAATTCGCGCCAACTCAGTTCATTTAAATGAATCCGGAAGCGAAATTCGGGCGAATTCAATAATACTAATTTGCCGCGATTCGCCCCAATTAGTTTCTTTTTACTGGGTGTCTTGTTTTTTAGTATTAACAACTTTATCTGACAAGTTTTCAGTGACTTTCATGATTCTATCATTGGCATATTTTTTCCTCTGTCTTGTCTGTCTTGTTCTCCAGTCTTGGGCCATTACTGGATACCGCTTCTTCATGTTGGCATGCTAATCCCCAGCTGCGGCGTAGGTTGGCTAATGTAGGATGGCCATTCTTATTCCAACATTAGCACTAGTGGCTCCCAAGCTAATGCTAAGCATGGCTACGTTGAATTTCCAATCGGAAAATGAATCCCAGTTTTTTAAATAATCAAAGAAATACAAAAAATAGTACCTGACTAGGTTTGCATCTAATGGCCGGTTGGTTGCGCCGTCTCCTCCGCATCGGACAGCACACACAAAGTATCCTTACGAAGGCTCTGTAATATAAGAAAAGATATCTTGTAAGCTAATGCATATTCCTTATTATTGTTAAAGATAAGGAATAAATATGAATAATTCTTTATGCAATGTCGCTATGTTATAGTTTTAGAATTAATAATATTTCTTTTGTAAGAAAAAAATAATGCCATCAATGAGAAGCATTTTTTAATATATTTTCATTAAATTTCGAATCTTGTAATTATTTGCTTCATTCCCGGATGGTTCAAAAGTTTCCTTGAATATTCATGGAACTAAGAATCCCAAGAAAGGTTCGGGAATGTTCTTGTGGAATTTCCCTGAAAGATTGTGTCAGAAAATTGCAGGGAGTATTTTGTGGAAACATTCCCGGAAGGTCATGCGACAAATATAACGCAATATTACTTCAGAAGCAGCCCAGGAGGTTGTATTAAAAATGTATAGGTACAATTTTATGCAACAAAAATTCACTTATGAGTACTCGCTTCGCTCGTGCGCCCAGCCCCGCACTTCCTGGGCAATCGGTGGCTACGAACGAGTTGCTCATACTATTACATTCTCATCAGAGAAGGTATTGGATTTGTGTAAAATTCAACCCCCCCCCCCCCCATTCCCCCCGTTTTTGTGAAATGTCCACATTTTGAGACCTCCTGAGTCCGAAAAACAGGTTTTTACGAATGTATCTTACAGTCCGTTTGTCTGTCTGTATTTCTATATTCCGTTATCAGTAGTTCTTGAAAAGACGAACAATTTATCCTTATGACTTTTTACAATTAAAAAAATTACCGGAGTTATAGCATTCACAAAATTCCAAAAAACAATCATCACTTTTTTAATTTTTTCAAATAATCGAAATTTCAAAATTTTGACCGCAGAAAAAATAATTAAAAACTGAAAAATTCAACTTTTCGTTCAAACTATACAAGATACAAAAAAAGATGATAAGACAAAAATTGTGTATTCAAAAGGATCTACCAATTTGTTGCAAATCACTTTTTGATAGGAGTACACGAAGTACGAAAAAAATTTATCAACAAAAAGGGTACATTCAAGAAATATCTACAAATTTGTCATTAATAATTTGTTAAGAGGACGCGTAGTTCTTGTTTAAATTGTAAAAAATAGCAACAATAACATTTCATTCTATACAAATATTCGCCTAAATTATATCTACACATTTTCTGAAAACCACCTTACGCTAGGTTGCGTATTTTTAGTTCAAATATCAAAAAAATAACATTGAAAATGAACAAATTGAATTTATGGAAAAGCGACACAATTTGCAATAAAATGTACATATAATAACAAAACTTTTTTTTATAGGATGCGCACAATTTTATGATAAAAACAAGCCAATAAAAATACGTCTGTTTTAATACCAATGCATATTATAAATTCTAATAATATAAATTTATTGAAATGATAATTTTTTTAGGATAGCTGAGAATAAAATATAATCCAAAATAAGACAAAAATATTGAAGCAATTATGATAAATAAAATTAGTACATTATTCTGCAATATGCATCTGAATAAGCAATCCCAGGCCGAGATACAGAAATAAATGTCATATATACATTTGATATAATAGTGATGAACAGAATATGGAGAAGTTCGCATTTTGGACGAAATTGAGTGCCAATCACGAGATACATGATGAGAATGTGTTCGTTAAAGCCGAAGAAGCCTAAACAAAAGAGAATGCACAATCGCCAAATTACGAGGGGGCGACCACTCCGATATTCCTGGTACACTCACGAAATATTCCATCATATTCATTCAATATTCCCAGATATTCTTGATATTCTATATATATTTTTGTAAATTTTATTCAGAATCGTCAATATTAGCTGAACCAAGTTCAAACTCAACATCTATCTACACAATCAGCCATGTAATATGAAGAAAATATTATTTTAGAAATATCACCCTCATGCGTATGTTTTGTAGGGTTCCAAATAAACCCCATAAGTGAAAAAATGGGTTTCGCGAGTTTTTGGCGCTAATTATGTTTTTGGTGTTTTCTTTAAATGCAAATTGTTTCTAATACATAAAATGATACTTCAGACTGATAATCAGATACTGAAATAAATCGCTTGAACAATTTATTATTGTTTTTAGCAATTTGCTCTCAGAATAGAGTTAGAAAGTCGCGTTTTTTTCAATAAATTTAAACTTTTCGTTCGATATTCAATTGCAGTTTTTTTTTAAATTTTACTCTTTTTATCCAATTTTCAATTAGAGTGATGTAAATAATCAATTTGAGTTGATGAAATCAATTGCTTGGAGAATTTATTATTGTTCATGACCATCTTATCTTAGATAAGTGCTAAAAAGTTGTGGGCTTTTTCTAAACTTTCAAACTTGTTGTCCACTTTTCACTTGGTGAGGTAATGATTAATGCAAGTTAACAAACATTCATATCACAAATCACGCAATTTGTAATTCAAGGCGAGAAATAGAATAATAATGCCTATATTCATTAAATGATAGTTTTTATTTTAAGAAGATGAATTCTTAACAAAATACATACGTTTTTAATGAAATAGTTGAATTTTCACATTCACCTATAGAAGCTAGGTGATCATCTAAATTTGGTAGCGGGAAATTCATATTCTCTGTTTGTTTATTCAATTTTCTGTAATCTATTACTAACCTTGGTTCTTTATTTTCGCGTCTTACCAGAAAAGCTGGGCTCGCATAAGGCGAATCTGTATCAACAACAATACCTACAGATCTATAATTTTGTAAAATTCTTCTCATTTCAGTTCGGCTTGGATCGCTAGCTAGATGAGGTTTCAGACTTCCCGGTGTACTCCCTGGTATTTCAACGATTTTCTTTTCTAAAAGATTCGTAATCGTAATTCCTTTAGATCTTTAGAAAAACAATCGCGGTTCTCATTTGAAAAACAAACCAAGTCCTCTATTTCTTCTTGGGGTCTATCTTCTTCAAAGTCGATTTCCTGTAGCTTGATGAGTTGTATATTCGATGACGTTGTCTCCACAGTTAATAATTCTCTTAGTTCTTCACATGAAATTGTTGATGCCTTTGGAAAAATCTTCTCTTATTTACTTGAATTTTGAACGGGTAGAGAATGTTTTCCCGTAGTTTTCTATGGGCTTGCACGTGCTGATATTGAGTAAGGCAGCTTCTAAATCATCGTAAAAGATCAAAGAATTTCCTTTTTTCCAATATTCTACTAATGGATGTTCTGTGAAGGTCCCGCCAATGAGGACATCCATGATTTCAGAGTCATCTGAGACAACACAGATGGGAATGCTTTTCACTAGAACACTATCCAAAGACACATCAGCATTCAGAATCGCCGTTGACACTACTTTAAAGTTTGCTGGCCCAAATGCTTTGAGCTCAGTAGTCACATTTTCTGTTTTTAAATCGAATTTTGAAACAGCTGATGCTTTTATTGTGCAGACAGAACTTCCTGTATCAATAAAAGCTTCGAACTTAATGGCATTGATCGTGACTTCCTTCAAAAATCGTTGAATCGAGTTATTGTTGTTTCAAATTTGGAGCATATCTCCTCGTTTTTACTCCGGTTTAGACGGACAGTGCCTCCGCGTGTGTCCTTTCTTTTTACAGGTTGTGCACTTCATTTCCTTTGCTGGGCATTCCTTCGCTATATGACCATAAATGTTACAATTGTAACATTTAGGTTCTCCTAAATCATTTTTTATCGGCAGACGTTTATCGGGATTAAATTTCTTCGGATCGTTTTGTTTGGCATTTGCCTGTTGTTTATCCTTCGAATCTTTGGTCTTTTAGTTTCCGTTTGTCAAATTCTCGCTGGACTTCGTGAAATTGGTGGCATTACGAATTCGTTCTCCTCGTTGTATCATCAGTCTTTCTGTCAAAGCTTCTGAACCTATAAATGTTTTCCTAAAGGTTCTCTCAAAATTTTCCGAAGTTTTCAGGTCTTGAGATCTTGCCTTGTACCACTGCAGTGCTCCACCTTTCAGATGACTGCGTGTGGACTCCAAGGTGACTCCATCCGGCAACCAATGCAGAACTGTCAGATTGTCTCTTCAGATTGTCGATCCATTCCCTTGCAGCACCAACTCCTGATTCACCATTAAAATCGGTGATTGCCTTGCTTAAGTCAGGCATGATGTGGAACAGCTCAGGTGTCGTGGTATCTCTGTTCGGAGAGATCTCGTCGCCGGTTCTGCAAGATCATCAGGGCCATTACTTGCTCCCAATTCGAAGTTCCCCCGCGATTTTCTAAGTTCGTTGGTGTCTTATTCCTTAAATTGTCTGATTGAAGATCCGATCCTCTGACATGTTCGCTTGGTGGTTAAAATCTAGGTGTTTATGGAAGTCCTAATAGTTGCTGAAATCTTGGCTCATGCAATTAAGTTATTACGTCTCCAGGTTCTGATTGAGAAACTGGGAATCTCCAATTTTCCGCTTGCCTATAATTCCCTTTCGGTGCTCTCCTAGTTGACAAACTCAAAAGTTCTGCTTTTCCTTCTCATGAAGAGATCTATTTGAGGTGAATGCGCATTTTGAGGAGTTTGATTACTCTGATTACCGACACCAGATTCAGAATTTTGCAAAATGGATCCATTAGCTGAAGCGCTGTCACACGTAGAAAATTTAGATGTAGTAGACTAAGTACTTCCTACCGACGTCGGGCCACTGAGTTCGCTTGCTGAATCCATTTGGAATGGATTTTGCACTGGGTTCTCGTTCAGCGGCAACTCTCTACCAAAACGTTCAAATTCGTCAACAGGTGTGTCCAAAATACTTCGCTGAGACATTTGATCGAATTCCTGATTTACGATGTTTATTTCCGCACTAACACGCACTTAGATTAGATCGTCGTTCCGAACCGTTCCGATCTCTGAAAAATTATTACGCACTTTTTCAAGGACGTGCAATAGCATTCAGCGTTCTTTGTTTCGCACAAAGTCACGAGAAGCGCCTGCGCCTTCAACGCTCTTTGTTTTCGCACAAGAATAATTTTGCGAACTTCGCTCAAATAAGACACACATGTGCATTCAGCGCTCTTTGTTTTCACAAAAGTTGAATTTTATTTAAAGTCGCACATTTTTATACGCACTAGTGATCCTTCTCTCGTTCCAATGGCTCAACAAGACGAGAGAAAAGAGGGGAGGAAGGACCCGTATTTTACTCGTTTTTACACTTTATTCTCCAATTATCGCACTTTTACTTTCCAGGTTTTTCGAACAACTCACATTCGATCTGAGTAGGCTCACACGCGTAAATCCTTTACAGAACGGCACAGTTGCCGGAGAAAAATCGATTTAAATAAACGACGAGGTCGATCGGTTGTTGGCGCCCTTTCTGCAAACTGCGTCATCTTACATTTTGACCGTTTTTATCCGAATTTCAAGAGCGATTCGTTCACATCCCACTTTGAGGTGTTAGAAACAACTTAGAAGGGATGGCAATGACGTTAAATGATCCAATTTAGAGAAATAACTGATTTATTGTATAACAAGTTACAAAGGATGTTTGCGGTTCGGCTCGCTAGTAGGCACTGACTCCCTTAGTCAGTGACTCCCAACTGTCTTGTAGTTAATGTAAAAAAGTCCCTAGTATTAAATAGCAAATGTCCCTAATAACTTCATGAAAAAAAATGTGTTAGACTTGGTCTATAGACATTATATTAGACACATTTTAGACGAAACATTCTGAAATATGTCTGTTTGATTAGAGCCGGAGCTTTATTTTTTAGGCACGCTGAGAGATAAACGGACGCTATACACCTCGGTATAATAGTATCTATACGCCGAAGTTAAGAAGGAAACTTAGTTTTTTGGCTTAAAACCTATGGAATTAGCTGACCGAAAAAGTTTAGGAAAATCTCCCATTCATGTATTACCTTTTCTCTAAGTTCCTGGTTTACTCATGAATTCAGAACAATTTTAGGTCATTTCTCTGAATTCCTGAAGTATGTTAGGTACTTGGAAAAATATTAAATTCAGGCATAGAATCAGTCTTTATTTTTTTTGTTTATTCTGACTTCCAATTGAAATACGGTAACTGCTATAATTTAAAAGATATTTTACGATGCAAAGTATACTTTGTTCCGAGACCTGTTCTTTTGTCTTTGAATAGAAGCTTTATTTCAAATTGACAAAACCTTGTTTACATGCCAGGATTAACGTGACGGTAGAAATACGTTAGAAATGGCGTTACACGTTAGAAATGAGGTAAAAAATCTTTTAGATTATACTAGTTTAATGTATTTTAATTTTTGAATCTAATTTAATTGTGAAACTGAATGAAGACAGATTTTATACTTAAATTTTTGATTTTTATAAATATCTAAAACGCTCTAGGGATTGAGATCCAGTAAAAAGGAACTAATTACAGCGAAGTGAGAAAAACACGCTAGAAGGACAAAAACGAATTGGAGCTGGTTTTGAATTCGTGTACATTTTTTAAGAGTAATATAATATAATCTTAAAATATCCTATTCGCCCGGACTCAGCGAAAAATTTTTAGGGGTGCCAATTTGTGTGTATGCATCAGCAAATAGTTACTTGTGATACAAGTGCGTAAAATAGGTGATTGTGTGCGAGTGTGAATTTTCTAGCATAAGCCGGACGCTCGAAGCATGAGTCGATGGTTAGCGCACGAGCGAAGCGAGTGCGAAAACATAGACGAGTGCTTCGAACCGCAGGCGAATGATGCAATCACACGAGTTACTAATCACCTAGGCGCACGTGTATCACACGCTATTTTTTGCAACGCCCGTCCGAAAAAGTTGTTAGGAGGTGGTAACGAAAAATACTAATTTTATATTGCATAGAGTTGAATAAAGGAATAAAAAAAAAATTTGCAATGTTCGAAAAAAAATTTTCGAAAAAAAATGTTCTGAAAAAAAATTGTGTGCAAAAAAATTTCGTGAAAAAAATGTTTGAGAAAAAAAATTTTCGGGAAAAAAATTTTTGAGAAAAAAAATTTTCGGGAAAAAAATTTTTGAGAAAAAAAATTTTCGAAAAAAAAATGTGAAAAAAATTTTGAAAAAAAAAATTTCTTGAAAAAAATTTTTTGGAAGAAAATTATTGAAAAAAAATGTTGGCGCTTATGCTTTTTTGCCACCCCCCGGGGGAGGGGTGTGGAACGAAACCCTAAAAACAAAACTTCAATCATTAAAACATTTTTGCAACACCCACCTCTAAAGTTGACGTTTGCATGCATGTAGATGGTGCCTAAAGGACCTTATTTGAGCAGACTGTGCGCGAAACAATTTTCGCGCATGCGCAGTTTGAAGATGGCTTACTTTAGACACTGGTGAAAAAGCTGCGCATGCGCCAACATTTTTTTTCTCAACAATTTTTTTTTCAACATTCTTTTTCAGAAAATTTTTTTTGTCGAAAATTTTTTTTCTCAAAAATTTTTTTTCTCAAAAAATTTTTTTTTCCAAAATTTTTTTTTCCACCAAATTTTTTTTTCAAAAATTTTTTTTTACCCAATTTTTCTGCACAAAATTTTCTTTCAGAAAATTTTTTTTCAAACATTTTTTTTTTCAAATTTTTTTTCAAACATTCCAAAAAATTAATTTTTTTCTTCCTTTACTCCACTCTATGCAATATCAAATTAGTATTTTTCGTTACCACCTCCTATCAACTTTTTCGGACGGGCGTTGCAAAAAATAGCGTGTGATACACGTGCGCCTAGGTGATTAGTAACTCGTGTGATTGCATCATTCGCCTGCGGTTCGAAGCACTCGTCTATGTTTTCGCACTCGCTTAGCTCGTGTGCTAACCATCGACTCATGCTTCGAGCCTCCGGCTTATGCTGCAAAATTCACACTCGCACACAATCACCTATTTTACGCACTTGTATCACAAATAACTATTGTTCAAGTTGAATGTAAAATTATTTCAAGAAACTGTATATCAACAACCAACACCAGTGTTTAAAGTTATCTTCGCCAGTGTCTAAAGTACCTCATCGCGAATGTGCGCATGCGCAGCTTTTTCACCAGTGTCTAAAGTAAGCCATCTTCAAACTGCGCATGCGCGAAAATTTTTTCACGCACAGTATGCTCAAATAAAGTCCTTTAGGCACCATCTACATGCATTCAAACGTCAACTTTAGAGGTGGGTGTTGCAAAAAATAAATTTCAGTGTCAGTCAATGCAATTTTATTCGCCTGATTTGAATTAATGATTTATTAACGTAATTTCTGTCTGAATCTGTCCTGAAAATTTTGATGTTTGTGGATTGTCCCTCCTATTATGGGTTTTTATCCTTGCATCTTTAAATGTCAGATATTCTTTATATCTTAAATAATTTATTCGATTTAACGAACTCGAATATACAACGCGTTTATACAATTTGAACTAAATCATTATAAGCTTAGGTAAAAAGGTCTTCGATTTATAACGAGTTACAAATTTATTCAAGCGTCCTTTTCTTTTATTGAGTCAGACAAAATTCAATCTTCCGTACTTTCATTTTTTATATGCGATGCCCATGTTAAATACATATGAATATTCTATTAGCGCATGAAGTGCATTCAGTTTCAGTATTATTGTATAAATGTGATGGCTTTAAACTTTTGGAAAGTTTGACATGACCAGCGAGGTTTCGAATACGAGATTAATGATTCTACTCTTTCAAACTGCAAATTCGTTACGCTCAAAGCACAAAATAGGATACGAACTCGTCATTCCTTTGATGGCTGTCACTGTGATCGAATTGAATTGCGTGTAGCGTTTAATTATATGTATTGCTTCTACATGTTTGAATAACGACGGCATCTCTTGGAAAAGCATTTAAGTCATGCAATGCGAAAATTATCGATCTTATAGATCAACATTGTACACATATAACTACTCACTGATGATACTATTTTTAAGTTTTTAAATTTTGTTGTAACCTATAACTTGAAATGCCAGCATTTATAAAAATTTAGAAGGCAAGTTTTTTACATCATAGAAAAAAATTTCAGTCAAATTTTTTTTCATAATTTTCTTCTGAGAAATTAATGATTTTGTTAATTTATTTATTACATGATCCTTAGACCGAATCCATTTCAAATCAGGCAGGTTCTACACTTGAAGTTGCAGAATCTCTCGGGGACAAAATATGTTGTTTTTTAGAGGAAATTAGGCGATACGTATTTTTGCGATTTGCGAAAAAATTTTTTTTTACAGAGTTATGCATATTTGAATTTTTGGCTTTGTTTTTCAAAAAAACCCCAATTTTTTCTTAAAACTCGTATAACTTTTGAGCTAATTGAGATATTCGCGATTTCTTTTTAGATTCTGGTAGAGTTTCTTGCCTTCTTTCGAAACACATGAGGAAGTTAAAAAATCTTTAAAATTAACCAAATGGCGGCAGTTTTTCTGAAAATGTTAAAAGTCGATTTTCTCAAAAAACCCACACTTATTTTTTTTCTCAATTTTTTGTTGAATTTTTACTATCATAAGAAAAATACCCTGTGAGTTTAATGCGGGCTAAATAGCTTTTGTGGGCAGGAGAATTTTTTTTCATAAAATCGAATTTTCGCATTTTTCTTGAAAACAAAGACAGATAAAAAAAATTTTTGACAAAATAGTTTGCACATTTGAAAAAGTTCTACAAAAAGTTCTCTTACGCATTTATGGTATCTTGTACCATTTCCGAGAAAAATGAAAAAATTCAATTTTCATAAACAAAAAATTGTCTTCATTCCTGGCTTATGGAAATACCCACCAGTTTTGTTGAATATTAATCCAGGTATTATTTATTTTTTAAACTGAAATTCAGATGAAGTTTTTATACATTGTTGAAAAATACCTTGATAAGTGTGATATATATTTAAACATATTGAAGATAAAAACTTTTCAGTCAACAAATTTCTTGTATTGGCATTCGTTTTGTAACTTAAATTGTTTCAGCGAAAAATTTCAAAATTCGAATTTATGAAAAATAATTTTCTGATGATAAAAACTGTTCAGCCCACATAAAACTAACATGGAGTTTTCCTTATATGAACGTATATATTTTTTTAATATTGAACAAAAATGGTGGGTATTTCCATAAGCCAGGAATGAAGACAATTTTTTAAAAATGAAAATTGAATTTTTTCATTTTTCTCGGAAACGGTACAAAATATCATAAATGCGTAAGACAACTTTTTGTAGAACTTTTTTAAATGTGCAAACTGTATCCTCAAATTTTTGTTGTATCTATTGTTTTCAAGAAAAATGCGAAAATTCGATTTTATGAAAAAAAATTCTCCTGCCCACAAAAGTTATTTAGCCGGTCAACTCTACCAGAATCTGAAAAGAAATCGCAAATGTCTCAATTAGCTCAAAAGTTATACGAGTTTTAAGAAAAAATTGGGATTTTTTTGAAAAACAAAGCCAAAAATTCAAATATGCATGACTCTGTAAAAAAAAATTTTTCGCAAATCGCAAAAATACGTATCGCCTAATTTCCTCTAAAAAACGACATATTTTGTCCCCGAGAGATTCTGCAACTTCAAGTGTAGAACCTGCCTGATTTGAAATGGATTCGGTCCTTAATAATTTTGTCCATCGCTATTAGGCAGCTCCTCGAGCAGCTGATCTTTTGAATTCTTATATACCTTAAATTCTCTGTCCGTGTACAAATTACTTTTCATTACTATTCTCGCATTAAAATTCCCGTATACTATTATTTTCCTTCCTCTTTAGTTACCTAGGTACTCCTTAAAATTAAAATTAATTAAGAAGCTATTTGTAAAAGTTTGACAATAAATTAACGCTTTACAAATAAAAAATTAGTGAAATTACGTTTCAAATTTTGTTAAGACCGAATCCATTTCAAATCAGGCAGGTTCTACACTCGATGTTGCAGAATCTCCAGGGGGCAAAATATGTTGTTTTTTAGAGGAAATTAGGCGATACGTATTTTTGCGATTTGTGAAACAAAATTTTTTGACAGAGTTATGCGTATTTGAATTTTTGACTTTGTTTTTCTGAAAATGTTAAAAGTCGATTTTCTCAAAAAACCCACACTTATTTTTTTTCTCAATTTTTTGTTGAATTTTTACTATCATAAGAAAAATACCCTGTGAGTTTAATGCGGGCTAAATAACTTTTGTGGGCAGGAGAATTTTTTTTCATAAAATCGAATTTTCGCATTTTTCTTGAAAACAAAGACAGATAAAAAAATCTGCCCGCTTCGCGGGCACATTCTCATCGCGCGCGGCTCGCTTCGCTCGCTAGTTTGAGCGCGCCTAGGGCGATCACCTGTTGTATCTCGCGCTTCGCGCTCGATGATATGTTTATCTCGCGCTTCGCGCTCGATAATATATTCACCTCGCGCTACGCGCTCGGACACATTTGCCTGACGCTTTAAGCTCGGTTCATCTTGGTTTTCGCACTTCATGTGCTTACTATTGCGCGCTTGGCGGGCTAATGCTCTCTTAGTTAGCTTCATCGTTATGACCTGCGTTTGGTTTAATTATGTTAACTTTACATAGAAAGAGGAACTAATTTACTTAAGGTTCTATCGACCTTAAGGAATACATTCTCATCAAGACACTCGCGCTTCGCGCTCGATATTTCGTTTACAAATCATGTAAGTCTTGCGCCACGCTCGTTTCTGTTCATCGTTTAATGTAAACTCAAAAGTTTGATCGCGATCACGGCGCGCCATTTGGTTGTCGCGGTTCGCAATGACAATATTTTATGTTCAATGTTCTTCAAATAAAAATTATTAAATTTGTATTTGCTTTAAAATGAAGAAGGAACTTCCTTCACTTCGGCGTACATTTTCGTATCTGTCTAATAAAAAATAAATCATACAATCAGAAAGATTTCTTCCAACTATCTGAAAAGGGGCCAAAAAAAGTATCTAAGTTGTTTTTGGAACATATATATGATACATTTTTGAATGATTATTGAAAAATGGACATTTGACACAAATGGGGGGAGGGGTCAAATTTTACACAAATCTAATACCTTCTCTGGATGAGAATGTAAAAATAGAATAAATTGTTCGAATTTTCAACTACCATGAACATTAATTATTATTATACCATTAGGCCATTTCCCTTTCGGGGTAGGCGTGAATCGCACGGTTGGAAAATAGTAATGTGGGGAAGGAGATATACATGTTTTAGATGGATCTAGAATTTGCGTGTTATTTATTTAAATAACACGTTCGTCCCGCAACATTGCTCCGACCCAGGTGGCTGATCAATCTCTCTAGTGACCACCCCAAGTGAAGAGCCTCAAAAAATTATTGTGTGTGCGGTCCCTCACTTGGGCCTATAAGTGTCTAAGGTCTTTCGTTTCAAGCGTCATACACTCTACTCACATTCTTTTTATAAACTATTTGTCGCCACACTTTTCTGTCCTGGCATACTTCTATACCTTCCTTCACGTCCATGCATTTTTTCATGCGAGCTCTCGTGTTTCTATGGCTTCTTATGTATCTTCGAATATCCCGGTTTCTGTAAACTTTTTATCTTGTTTCGCGTTTGTTTCGTTTGTTTGGTTCTATTTCTTCTCCATCCCCGCCCTAAGCTCATTTTGGAGACTAGAAGGTGATGGTCAGTATTACATTCAGAGCCCCTCATGACTCTTGTATCTTTGACGAGTTCTCTTGTCTTGTATCCACAATAACGGTGTCAATTATAATGTGGCTATTTTCTTTACGCCAGGTGTAAATGTGGATCATTCTATGTATAAACCAAGTATTTGTAATAAATACGTCCTTTTCTAAGCATAAGCTAACTAACTTTTCCCTGTTATAGCTTTTTCTTGTTGGATCCCCAGAATTTTTTAGCACCCTTTTTATATTAAGGTGGGGGGGGGGGGTGCAAGGAATGGAAACCGAGAGACTCACAATTGGTTGACGTCTTATTCTGAGAAGTTCACCAGCCCTCAGCAGCGTTGTATTAGGTAGAAGTTCCCATGTTTCGATCGGCTAATTCCCGGCCAACCTCTAAACGACGAGCCAATAACTCTTTTTTTTTTTTTTTGTTTTTTACGCACAAATTTTGTTTCATCGTCATTTGTCGTATCTTGCATATTTTTGCCGTAAAATTGAATTTTTGGATTTTTAATTATTTTTTGTGCAATAAAAATGTGAATTTTCGATTTTTCGAGAAAATTCAAAAAGTCGTTATGATAATCTTGTAGGGCGTTGAAAAAGAAACACTTTTCTTGTTTTGACTTTTTTTCGTGTAGTGCGTTGTTTGGCTGAAAATGTTAATTTTCGTTTCTTTTTTTGGATTTTGAAAATGCCGTAACTCTGAAAATTTTGATTTTATCAAAAAATGTTATTCCTGATAAATTGTTTGAATTTTCGATGACTATAAGCGGCCGTACATATGATTTTCAAATTTTGAAAAAAATGGTCTAAAATTATTTTATAATGTCCTAACTTTTTGAATTTTCATCGAAAATGGCTGGTT
>CAKNXH010054916.1:0-36023 GCA_932178445.1 Andricus quercusramuli | reverse complement strand
TAGTTCATCTAGAAAACAAAAACATTTTAGTTCATCTAGAAAACAAACATGTACGCGATTATTTATATTTTTGTCTCGCGAATTTTTTAAACGAAAATTAATACTAATACAAAATAATCGTTTTATTTAAGAAAAAAAGGGAATGTCAGGGATTACGTCAAAGAAAGAGTTAAAATAGCAGAAGTTCCTTGGCGAAAGTATCGGATAGGAATTCCTTCCGAACCAATCCGCAATCATCCGAATCATTCCGGAATCTGTATCCGAATCAATCCACGTTACTTCGAACCAATGCGACAAAATGTCTACATTTAGTTCGATCCAAATCGGTCAAAAATTAATTCGAATCAATCCGTTTCAATCCGAATAAATCCGACCAAAATGTTCAATCCGAATGAATCCGAACTCGGATGGAACTGAAACGATTTTCAATCCGAACTCGGATTCATTCGGATTGAAAATTCAGAGTATATCAATCCGAGTTCGGATTGATTCGGATTCATTTGGATTGAAACTTGGGTTCGGATTGGTTCGTTTTGGAGTTCACATTGAACCGGATTGATTCGGATCAATTTTTAAACGATTCGGGTCAAACGAAATGTAGAACTTTTTTCGGATTGGTTCGAATTGACTCGAATTGATTCGGAAGGAATTCCTATCCGATACTTTCGCCAGGGTAGGATTTTAATTCATGACGTTCATTCTAAACACCCATTAATAAAACAGAGCAAAATATTGCAAAATAAATTAATTTAAAGAAATACTTAAATTTTCTACTGAAAAATATCAATTTTTTACAAAAAATAAAAAAATAGATTTTCAACAGAAATAGATTTTCAATAAAATAGTTCAATTTTCAACCAAAGTGATGAATTTTCAAATAAAATTATCGATCTTCAACTAGAATAGTTCAATTTCAAACCAAAAAGATGAATTTTCAACTAAAATGAATATTTAACTGAAACGCATTAATTTTCAACCAAAAAGATGAAGTTTTAAACAAGAATATTAATTTTCGAATAGAGAGATTAATTTTGTAACAAAAAATACAATTTTTCAACAAGAATGAATTTTTAACGAAACAGTTGTATTTTTAATTCAAGAAGACAAATTTTCTACTAAATAGTTGAATTTTTAACTAAAAAAATAATTATTTTCAAACGAAAATGGAATAGTAATATTTTTAGTTTAAAAAAATAATTTGAAACCAATCATAAGAATTTTCAATCAAAACAATGAATTTACAAATGTAATAGTTGAATTTGCAAACAAAAAAATTAATTTTTACTTGAAAAGATAAATTGCTAACCAAAGCTGAAATAATTGAATTTCAAGTTCAAAAAAATTTTTATTTCAACAAATAGATGTATTTTCAACTAGAAGTATGGAATTTTCATTGAAAAAATTTTAATTTTCAGATAAAAGAATTTCTTTTGCCAAAAAAAAAACTAACTTTAAAAAAAAATAGTTACATTTTCAAAGAAAGTGATGAATTTTCAAATATGTATGTATGTATGTATATTTAATCTCTCCCTTTTACGGGTTTGAGGGCCTCCGCTCCCTGTACATATCTTTACATTTCATCCTTAGTCTAACTTATTCGCTGCTTATATTCTAAATCTTCGCCTTACATGATAACAGTCATATTAATACTATTATTCTTAACTTTCTACAAATCTAAGCATGAGCGACCTTCCAGGGCTTCCGTTTTCTCTTACCATCAATTGCATTTTCAACGATTTAAAATTTACCATTTTTCTAGTGACTTTCCTTCACAGAGGATTACCCGTTTGGCTCTGCCCTGTTCCCATGCTTTCTCTTATTTCTTCCAGCTTTTTCATCCACATCACTCCCTGTCCATTACCATCCAAGATCCATCTCACACACTCATCCACACTCAACTGTCCATCTTCCTCTCCTGTACACCTCTCTAACACATGTGCCCATGACTCCACCTCGTATCCACATACTCTGCACAAATTATCCTCTTCATCCATCCAATATCTACAAGATCTCACTCCTTCCCCCATTCTAAACCGTACCACCCTATTCCATTTGTCTTCCTTTTTCATCTTTTGCAAATATTCTGGTTCCGTCAACCCTTTGACCATCATATACCATCTATTGTACTTCGAATCCATAATCTTTCTCCATCTCTCTTCTCCTTGTCTTACTAATAGCTCTAATTCTATGTTCTGCCAATCCAGAACCCCTTCCTGCATATCACAAACATTCCTCATTTTTGTCCTTTCTTCCTCCCATTTCGAGTTTCCCAAATTTCCTCTCGTCTCCTTGTTCCGAACTTCGTCCAAGCATACTTGTGCTATCCTGCTCCCCTCCCCCCTTTTCAGTTTCTCTTCAAACCTCCAGGCTCTCTTAATTTGTCTAGTTACCATTTTTTCCCTTCCTAGTTCTTCCCTTATCATGTATCCTGGACAACTCCAACTGACCCCCATTACCCATCTCAGAAATCTCTCATGTATGCTTTCCACTTTCCTATGTTCCTTCCATCCCCAAACCTCCACTCCATAACACAACACCGCCCAAACCAACGCATCAAACAACCAAACCCTCATTCTCCAATCGTCCTTGAACCTTCTCTTTCCTATACCCCATACTTGGCCCATTACTTTACTCGCACTTTCGATTCTTTTCCTCACCTGCAAATCGTTTCCCCCTCCTGACTCAAACCAAAAACCTAGGTAACAGAACTCCTCCACAATTTCCACTGTTTGTCCGTTCATCTTCCAAACGTAACCTATTTTGGTCTTTTTATTTCTGAAGCACATCACCTTGGTCTTCCCTACGTTCACCGTCAGTTCTTTTGTTCCCACGTATTCTTCGAAAATTCTTATCATTAGGTTCATCCCCTTCTCATCGTCTGCTATTAGAACTACGTCGTCCGCGTATGCTAGGGAGTATAGTTTGCTATTACCCAGGATCGTCCCCCCTTTCCCTTTCTCCTTTAGCTTCTCCTCTAGGTCTGCCAGCAGCAAATTAAAAAGTAGTGGACTCAACGGGCACCCTTGCCTTAGACCTCTTCCTGTCCAGAAAACCTCCCCTTTTTCCCCGCGTATCTTCACCCTAATCCTGGTTTCAGTAAAAATTTCCTTTATCCCCTCCACCAGCCCTTCTTCTATTCCCCTCTCTTTCATTGCCTGCCATAGCACTTTTCTATTCACTGAGTCAAAAGCTGCTTTGAAATCTACAAACAAAGCGACTAATTTCCCTCTTTTTCTCCCTAAGTTTCTGTTAACCAAGTAGTTGAGTACGTAAATGTTGTCTATTGTCCCCATCCCTTTTCTAAATCCCGTCTGGTTGTGTGGGATACTTTGCTTCTTTTCTATCTGATTCTCTAACCTTTTTCTTAGAATTTCTGTGTATATTTTATAGCCCCCTTGCATGAGAGTGATCCCTCTGTACTCTTCTACCTTCTTACCCTCCCCTTTCTTAACAAGCGGTACTACCAGCCCTGTCATCCACTCCTCCGGCCACCCTTCTCCTTTCCAGACCTTGTTGCATATCCTCCACATCACTTCCCTAATCCCTTCTCCTCCATACTTTATCGCTTCGTTCTCCATACCATCCTCTCCTGTGGCCTTGTTTCTTTTCAGTCTATCTATCGCCTCATTTACTTCTTCTCTTGTTATTTCGTTCGCGTGAATTTTGAACCAGAAAGATGAATTTTTAACTAAAATGATGAATTTTCAAATAGAATAATTGAATTTTTGACCAAAAAGATTGATTTTCAAACTATAAGATTAATTTCTACCAAAAAAACGAATTTTCAGTTGAAAAAGGTCATTTTTCAAACAAAAAAATAATAATGAAATTTGTAGTCAAGAAATGAATGTTCAACTGAAGAGATAAATTTTTAAATAAAATTATGAAACATTTAACTGGAATAATAGTTTCAGTTTGGAAAAGAAATATTTTTCAACTAAAAAACATCCAGAGAAAAAACAAGTTTTCAATCGAACAGCTCATTTTTCTACCAGAGAAGTGAATTTTTATTAAAACGATGAATTTTCAAGATAAAAAAATGTCATAAAAGAGTTTAAATTTAAACCAAATAATTTTATTTGCAACCCAAAAGATGAATTTTCAACAAAACTGATAAATATTTAACTGGAATACTTGAATTTTTAAGCGAAAAAAAAGAATTTTTGAACAAGAAGATTACCCTTCAAAGAAAAAGATAATTTTCTACAAAAAAATAGATTTTTTAACAAAATATGTGCATTTTCAAACAAATAGTTTAATTTTTAAATGCAAAATGTACATTTTCAACCAGAGATTAATTTTGAATTAAAATTATGAATCTTCAATACCAATTTGCCATGAAAAACACTAACAGAAGCCAAAATTTACAAGTTTCTAAATTTAAATATTTTAAATAAGAATCTTTGGATTGCAATCCAATTATTTTTTGTTTGAAAATACAAATTTCAGGTAGAACACAAAAACATAACCTAAAGATGTTGAAAAATTGTAAGTATTCTTTTCAATCTAATAATTTATGACTAAAAATACTAATAATTTCACACAAAAATAATCCAAAATGGTTAAAAGATAAATCTTGTTCAAATAATAATGATTTTTATTTTAAGGCTGTTGGAGCGGGGTCAATAAAAGTGGCGAAATGTGTGAAGCACTCAAAATTTACCAATAACATTCGATAATTCGGTTTTGAAAATGCACTCTGAAAATTTGCTAGACCCCGGAAGAGGTTTCGCGGTGGCAGGATATTGGCTAATTCTCTGGTTTTTCGAAAAAAATACAGTAACTGCTAGAAAGTGAGAGTGAAATAGTGTAGCAACTACGTGAAGTGTGAAGAAAACCGACTGACAGCTGATGGCGCTGATAGCTTGACCATACTGGATCGCACTACGAAAATGCACGGTCGGTAAAAGTCTCATCGCTTTTGGCGGGAATTTTAAATTTTGAATAAAAATTCAATTTACGATTTTCTTTTTTTTTCGTTTATTGACAAGCCCGAATGATTGACGAATGCAACCGATTTACTGCAATTTGAATAAATAAATAATTAATAATAGATAATCTTGCAATTCACTTCGAAATAATTCAATAAATATTTTCGAAGAAATTTGCAAATTATTATCGATTGTTATCAGCGAGTTTACAGCGTCATCCTTTTATCACTTGTGCACAGTACAGTAATAATGTTGCATTCGCCAATTATTCGGACTTGTCAATAAATGGAAAAATTAAATGAAATCACAAATTGCATTTTTTAATCAAATTTAAAATTCCCGCCAAGACAGATGCGACTTTTACCGACAGTGCATTTTCGTAGCATACGATCCAGGTCGATCGAGCTATCAGCGCCATCAGCTGTCAGTCGGCTTCCTTCACACTTCACGTCGTTTTCAGATAACCGAGTTATCGAATGTTATTGGTAAATTTTGAGTGCTTCAAAGATTTCGCTATAAGCAAATTATTATATTATTAAACAAATATCCCAATTGAACCATTTTTCCTAGACAAAAGTTATTTATTCCAGTAAATTTTCAGAGTAAGCTAATACTGATATTCCATAAGGACATTTTGCTTGTAATTGGCAACTGTTAAAAACATATTGTTAAACAAAATCTGGAAAGGAATTTTAATTCTGATTTACAAAAATTAAATTAAAATAATCTCTGTTCTAATTAAGAATTATAATTTTACCTCAAAACTTCCCTGTTCTAAATCGGAAATTTTTGAAAACTTTTTAAATGTGGAGGGGGTAGACAATATATAAATTTTCCATTCAAACGATAAATTGCGCTTGAACGTAAAATATTGTACCAATTGTGATATAATATTTATCAAATTTAGTAATTAAATTTTTTTCCTTAAATCTCATTCTAATGATATGTAAATATCTGAACATGACGAGCTTGACACCTGTTATCTCTGTGATAACGACTATAAGATATAGTATATAATCTAATGAAGAACTAGAATATTCATTAGTTACATTTTTAATCCAATTGTTTTTTTTAGCAAAGATTATCAAAGATGATAATTGTTGCTCCTCTCATATCATCCTTGGCGGTATTCCTCAATTCTATTGGTGAATATAATACATCTATAATTTTATGATAGTTTTTTAAGTTATACGCAAATCAAACTTTGTGCAAATTATTCCACATTCTATTCTGATTGGTACTTTTTTCAAACTTTAATTGAGTTTGTCCGAAATGAATATAAATTTAATCTTAATTTATTGATGCGGAATTCGTACCATATGTGCGCTCGCACATATGGTACAGTCCTACGGGCTAAGCCACAAATTATGTGAGACTATTTGTGGGTGGTATATTTTTTTGAAAATTCAACGATTTTCTTAAAAAGTCAGCCTTTTTAGATGAGAGTTCAACTGCTTTATTGAAAACTCGTCTTTTTGACTTGCAAAATCAACAATGTGATAACCATTTTTTTCTTTCTTCACTAAAAAATTTAGTTGAATTAAAAATTTAATTAATTTGTTGAACATGATATACGCGTTCGTGGGAGAGGGGAAAAGTTAGTCAGTGTGTCGGCTGAAATGGCTGGTATGCCAGCTGTCTCAGCGGAAACGGGCAGGCTGGTATGCCAGCTAACCCGTTAGCGGAGGAAAGAAGAGGGAGAAGTTAAATGACCAGAAAAACAAAGAATTGTGTTTGAATGAATTTTTTTTATTTCTATTACGATGGTTGATTACAGAGAAGCGCCGAGAAGTAAAGAGTTGGAATTTCAGCCGCTTCCTCACAAGAGGGCGCAGGCGATGCGTCGTCAATTGTCCTCTGGCTGGCTTCCAGCTGGAGGACTCTTGCGGTCGAGAGAGAGTTCTGTTGATCACGGCAATGGCTTGCGATGGAAACCTATGGCCGGCTTCCAGCTGTAGGGTTTAAGTGAGAGGGCTCTGGCTACCAGCTTCTAAACACGTCTGCCGTTCTGGGCTCGTGCGCGCCCTTTTAACGGGGAGGCTCCGTGGGAGTCGACCGGAGAGGGTAGAAAATCGTTGGTGGGAGATACGCGCGTTGAGTTTCGAGGGCGCTCTACTCGCCCTGCACCTTGCTGACGTCACTGCTGACGTTACTTCATGAAGTACCTATTTCTCTCTCTCTCTCTCTCTCTCTTACTTCGCATTTCAGGGAAAAATGAGCAAAGGGTGGAAGAGAGAAATTCTTTAAAAAAGGGGAGAAGAGGGTAATAGGGCTTGAAGGTTTTTTATGCAATTCTCTTGCACAAGTTGCCTGTCCTTGAGTTTGTGTTTATAAACCTTTTTTCTAAATTGAATTCTCTTTTTCTTGTTGCAGAGTTGAGTTTACAGTCCGAGCAAACACCTACTGGCGATTCTGTTCCTGGCACTCCTTGTGGCAGACCTTCTTCTCTTAACTTGACTCTTTCTCTTGCCATACCTCATTCGGATTCTCCGGTCAGGTCTCCCCTTCCTGCCGAATCTTCTCTTGATGCCAGGTCCAGCTATTCTCCTCCTGCCACGTCCAGGCCTCCTCCTGCCGAATCGTCTCTTCGTGCCAGATCTAGATCTCCTCCTGCCACAGCTAACTCTCTTGCTGCCAGTCGATCTTTTGTAGACATACTACGTGGGCTAAAAATTGAAGAATTTAGAAATGTCCGGCTTATTCCCCACACGAATCCGAACCGGCGATTCGAATTTCGAAGATACGCTTTTCCTCGGAACGCACCCATTCAAGTGAGAGGAAAATGTAATATCCTCGGGCCTATGCCATGCGGAGAACATACTGTATTATCAGCGTCCAACGGTGACATCTTTGCAATAGTTGAGAAAAATAATACAGCTCTGCGAGGGATATATACATCATACACAATGAATTTTCAAAAACGTGCTAAAATAAGCATGTACAGCGGTGAAGTTGAAGAGATGACCACAGCGGAAATGGAGGAAGCTCCCATTGGCAAGGATCACCCAATCTACAAGAATTTTCGAACACTAATATTAGACTACTTTCGTCCACAACGTTAATGGAATTTTTTTCCTAGTGATCCTCGCGGCAGACCTTCTTCTTCTCTTAACTTGACTCTTTCTCTTTCCGTGCCTTATTCTACTTCTCCGGTCAGGTCTCCTCTTCCTGTTGAATCTTCTCATAGTGCCAGGACCATCTCTTCTCCTCATGCCACATACAGGTCTCCTCCTGGCACATACAGGTTTCCTCCTGCCAGTCGTTCTTTTGTAGACATACTACGTAGGCTTAAAATTGAAGAACTTAGAAATGCTCGGCTTATTCCCTACACGAATTCGAACCAGCGATTCGAAATTCGAAGATACGCTTTTCCTCGAAATGAACCGATTCAAGTGAGAGGAAAATGTAATATCCTTGAGCCTATGCCATGCGGAGAACATACTGTATTATCAGCGTCCAATGCTGACATCTTTGCAATAGCGGAGAAAAATAATACAGCTTTTCGCGGATTATATACATCATACACAATGAATTTTCGAAAACGGGCTAAAATGAACATGTACAGCTGCGAAGTTGAAGAGATGGCCACAGCGGAAATGCAGAAAACTCTCTTTGGCAAGGATCACCGAATTTACATGAATTTCCAAACACTAATAGTAGACTACTTTCGTCCACAACATTAGTTAAATTTTTTTCGAAATGAACTAAAATATCCCGCGAAAACTTCATTTTAAAAATTCGCTAACTTTTCCTTGCTTTTTCAATGACCAATTTTTCCTTTTCCCTAACCATTAGTATTAAGAAATCAGCATTTCAATCTTGTAACATTTTTAACATCAAATATTTTATACTCAGAATAAAACAATTGCAGATTAAAATTTGTTTCTTTATTTTAAACAAAAAATAGCTCTTTTAACAAAATACTTAAATAATCCAGAAATAAATCAATTCAACGAAATAGATCAATTTAAAAAATAATAAGGAACTACACAAGATTACGCGAGATTACCTGGGATTAGACAAGATTGAAGGGATTACACAAAAGGCGATTCTTTCTTTCTGAATCTTTGAAATACGTATACAGTGAAGCTTCAATAAATAAATGAAGATGTAAATAATTGTCATTTATATTAACAATTATTATAAACAAATGCTAAAATCAAACGGCTTTCGGTAGAAAAAAATTATTTTTTCCATAAACCCTTCTTCGAAAATAACTGCTATTGATATGCAATCAATAAGTTAGGCAAATAATGAAACTTAACGACTGTTATGTGCAAACAATTTAACAAACATGCTACTGTAACAATAGTTCATTCTTTTTTTATAGCTAATCGCGCATTTCATTATTCTTTATGGAATATCAATATTAGCTTACTTCCAAGTTGTTTAATCGAAAAATAATTTTTTCTAGGAAAAACGCGTTCAACTGAGACATTTGTTTAATATATTTGTTATCAGGAATTGAATTTATTGAATTTCGCAGGTGGCCGTTTCAACAAACAAAAATTCCCGATCATTTCCCGGTTTTTCCCCGGTAAATTTAACAAAATCTTTTTTTTTATTAAAAATTAGGATTTTATTTCCAGACTTCCCTGTTCTACATCAGAAACACTTGAAAACTTTTTAAATGTTTCGAAATTTTCAAAAGTGGAATGAACTCATTTAAATCTTGTGAACTCTTTTAAATATAAAATTTTCCATTTAAACGTTGGATTGTGCTAAAAACGTCAAATATTATACAAATTCTGATAACATTTTTACCGATTTCAGTAATTAGATTTTTTCCTCCAAACTCACTCTAAGGAAGTGTAAATATCTAATTATGACAAGCTTGGTGCCTATTATCTATGAGATAACGATTACGAGATATAGTACAAAATTTGATGAGGAACTAGAATATTCATTAGTTAAATTTTTAGTATTCTTCATTAATACATTGATTAGATTTTCCCATAATTAGAAAACATGAGGATTTTTTCTTCTTTCTTATCATTGGCAGTTATCCTCAGTTCTATTGGTGAATATAATACATTTATAATTTTATGATATTTTTTTAATTTATACTTAAATCAAAATTTGTTCGATTCAATCTGCATTCTATTCTAATTACTATTTTCTTTTAAACTTTAATTGTGTTTGTCCAGAATTAAGGAAAATTTATTTTGGATTTATTGATATGGGATTCGTACCATATGTGCGCGTGCACATATGGTACAGTCCTACGTGATAATCCACATTATTATCAAATTAATATAATATAATATATATAATAATATATTATTATAAAATTAATATTCAAATAACAGTATTTTAATCTTGAAATACTTTTCAACATAGAATCTTTTATAAACAGATTAAAACAGTATTTCAGATACAAATTTAAAATTTTCAAATTTATTAATTTATTTTCAATAAAAAAATGTTTATTTTTAAAGAGTACGATAAAATCATTATTTGACATAGCACTCTAAAAGACTATTTTGTGATCTGAAAATTAATTATTATTATTTCCACAATGATGATTTATTATAAAAAATTGCTTTAGGCATGTGATAGTTTTAAAAAGGCGCGCTATTTACAGCCAATGAGACTGCCGATGCAACGCATGCGCAGTGCAGTTAAGGAGCCGAATTGCGAGCATTGCTAATGAGTCGATTACACTGATTTTCGGAAACATGTCTCTCTCGTTTGAAGTATTTTGTGCACTTCTCTTGCACAATTTGAGTTTTTTGAGTTTATGTTTTTAAATTTTTTTCTAAATTGAATCCTGTGTTTCTTGTTGCAGATTTAAGTTCACAATTTGACTGTTTACCTAATGGCGAGCTTATTCCTGGTGCTTCTCGTGGCAGACCTTATGATTCTTCTGAACGGTCTTCTCCTGCCAGACCTCATTCTTCGGGTTCTTCAATCAGGTCTCCTTTTCCCGCCGAATCTCCTTTTCGCGTCAGGTCTAGATCTCCTCCTGCCACACCCATGTCTCCTCCTGCCACACGCAGGTCTCCTTCTGCCACACGCAGGTCTCCTTCTGCCACTCGTTCTTTTGTAGACATACTACGTGGGCTTAAAATTGAAGAACTTAGAAATTTTCGGCTTATTCCCCACTCGAATCCGAACCGGCGATTCGAAATTCGCGGATACACTTTTCCTCAGAATGCACCAATTCAAGTGAGAGGCAGATATAATGTCCTTGGGCCTGTGCCAACCGGAGAACAGACTGTATTATCAACGTCCGATGGTGACATCTTTGCAATAGTGGAGAGAAAAAATACTGCTCTTCGCGGAATATATTCACATAAATTAATGAAATATGCTTCTCAAAGCCGAGTTAAAATAAACATGTACCACGGCCAAGTTGAAGCGATGACTACAGCAGAAATAGAGGAAACTCCATTAGGCAAGAATAGCCCAATCTTCAAACATTTTGAAACAATAAAAATGTAAAACAAAAAATAATAGGGTAGTCTCAAAACTTCATTTTTAAAACCTCAAAACGATTAATCTTCAAAGACAGCATATTAATCTTGTTACATTTTTAACGTCGAATCTTTTTTAATCATAATAAAAAATTCGAGATTAAAATTTATTCCTTTAGTTCAACCAAAAAAGACGACCTTTAGCAAAATACTGATATTATTAACGAAATATTTAAATTTGAATAAAATAGGTAAATTCAAAAAATTACAAGTAATTGCACAAGATTTAAAATTAAATTTATGCAATAAAATTTGTTTTCCTTTCGCTCCGGCATTCTTTTGCAAGATACTATATATTTTAATGCATGTCAATTTTACTAGGAATCTGTACTATCATCGGATCTATACATTTAAAAAATTTTTAATTAAATTTATTCAGAAAAAAGATCTTCTCCTTTCGCTCCGCTGTGATCGAACGCCAGGTTCTAAATCTGGTTCAAATTATAATTTTTTGCAAACCATCTTTCAATATAATTTCTAATACAAAAAAATTCAAATAATTCTTTACTTTTTGATTAGATGTATTTGTTTTTAAGCTTTTTGACAATTTTAAAAATCTTCTGCAATAGTTTGAAATATTTAAAAATATACTCTTTAAATTAATTTTTTAAAATAAAGAATAAATTTCAACATTTCCGTTTTATTTCGAAGTCTTCGGAAATCTACATTTTGATTGCAATTTTTTTAAATCTTTTCGAATTTTAAATTGTTTTAAAAATTGTTTAGAAACTTTTGAATGTCTTTTAAAATTATTTAAATCTTTCCTATCATCTAATACAAAATATCTGCAAACTTAAGAAAAAGGTTAATTTTCAACCAGTTGTATTTTTAACCAAAAAACATGAAGTATTTTCCAAAAGATGCGAATTCTATATTAAAAAAATTAATTTCTTAACACAAAAATATGAATTTTTCACAAAAAAGATAATATATCAAAAATACGATTTCGTATTACAGAACCATTATTATATGTTTACGAAATACTTTTTTAAAACTGTGCATTAGATTGTAAAGAGATTTTGGATGGATTCTACATTCTTCTGAGCATACATTTTCCATAAAAAATGCGCATGACTTTCATTTCATTTTCTGTGAAAATATGACCCTATATTAAAATGAACCCGTTGAGAATGTTTTCAGGCAACAAGTGTTTCACATTTCTTGGACATAACTCTTCAACATCACCACTTCAAGAAGAGTCATTAAGAATTCCTTGTAGGCTACAAAGTGTCTCCTCATGTTGGCCACTTCAGTCGCATGAGGAATTTTCATTAAAATAAAGAGAAAATTCAATCTTAAAACTAAGGAATTCTACCCTTATTTACTAAGCACTTGCTTTTAATAAAAAATAATTGAAAATTAGAAATAATTAAGAATAATATTGTCAAGAAAGAAGTGGGCTAAAAAGCAATTTTATGAAATCACATGAAGAAATTTTAAGGAACCATTCAAAATCAAACAATTTAATTTAAAATCATATTATAGGAATGAGGAAATAAGAAGTGGCCCGACTAAATATAATGATAAATCCTTTTTTTTTTAATTGAGATGATATTTGTTTCTGGAAGTCAGGAATATCAACAATTCAATTATCAAACTACAGTTAGCGAAAAAAATCTTAGTTCCATAATAAAATTAAAAAAAAGAAATTATTTAGAGATTGTAACAGATTTCGGACCTCTCCACTCCTTGTACCCGCCCGATGCGAATCCCGGGGGTCGCATCTAGGGCCGGACCTGGGGGATCGGGTACAACTCCTTATACAGCTTTTAAATTGCAGAATGAACTTATATTAAGAATATTGTCAAAGCCAGTAATGCTTTAGAAAAAAATCCTCCTGACGGCTTAAAATCGAACCAGCCACGGGTGATATAAGTAAGCCTTATACACCGTCCAGTATTCTGGAAATGACAACACGCCGAATATTCGACGAATTCTGCCTTCTCTGCCGTGCGTAGGCTCGTCTTATACTCCTCGTAAGAGTGGGGGTAGCGCCGTTAGTGGGACAGCGCATGCGCTCTTGTGCTGTTGGTCCCCGTAGGACCTAGGTGGGGATCGCTGAACGCGTGACGCGGTGACTGCCTGTGAGCCGAGCGCGAGAACCCTTATGAGTTCGTTTTAAGTGAATATGTAAAAAATTGTTAAACATGTTAACACTTTCTAAATTTAATAAATACTTTTAAATATTTCTGTTACAAGCATCATCAATCGCGCATTATGTGCGCGTGTAGTTTTTTGTTTGATGAAAAAAATAATCTGAAATTAGATTCTGATATCTGAGAACAAGGAAATAAGCATTATCAATTTGTTTTTGAAGTTATCTGAATATAATTTTCCTACTATTCAGGGGAAAAATCAAACGGTTTTTTGAAAATTTCAGAATTAATCTTTTTACATTTTCTTTCGAAACTTAATTTCAATTAAAGATTTTTAAAAGTGAATTTTTGAAATCTTAAAAGGCTTATAAGCTTTGAACTCGAAATCTCCAAAAATCTACATTTTGATATAAATTTTGAAAACTTTTTTCAACTTTTAAATCATATTCAAAACTTTTAGAAGTTTACAGAAATTGAAAAATATTTCATAAATTTTCGAAATTACTTTTTTTGTAATCTTTTAAAATTAATCTATTTTGTTTTCTAAATTTTCTACAATCTTTTTCGAAATTGCGAGAAATCATGTTAAATGTTTCAAAATATTTTTCAATTTTACCTGATTTATTGTTCAAAATAAAAAATCGTTCAAAATTTTCACATGAATCTTAAGAAATGTTGTTTAGTTTCTTGAAACCTTTCGAACGTCTTAAAAAGCTTGTTTTTTTTAAATCTTCAACAATCTACATTTTTAAACCATTTTTTTTTTAATCTTTACAATTTTTAAATTATTTTTGATTCTTTTAAAGGAAAAATACTTTCTAATACAAAATAAAAATTTCGAATAACTATTTATTTTTTCGGTTTATTTGTTTTCACGTTATATAAATATAATTCTCCTACGTTTTTCGAGAAATTTAAAACATTCAAAATTTCTGATATGACGAAAAAATATTTAGAATATTTCTAAGAAAATTTTTATTCGACAGAATTTTGCCTAATTGTAGGAAAAACTTAAGTCAGTTTAAAATATATTTAGGACTTTCTAGACATTTTGAGAAATATTTTATAATTGTTTACAATCTTTAAAAATATTTTCTTAAAATCAACTTTTAAAAATCACGAATTACTTCCAATATTTAAATCTTAAGAAATTGTATTTATTATCTTGAAAACGTTCAAAATTTTTCATTGATTTCGAAATCTTTAAAAATCTATATTTTATTTCAAGTTTTTTCTTAAAGCTTTTCAAATTTTCAATTAGTTTTGAAACTTATTAAAAACTTCTGAATATTTTTTGAATGATTCGAATTTTTCCAAACACTCTGAAAAAGTTCTGCAAAATTCAAAAAATGGAAGATTTTGAAATAAAATTATGTAGTTTTTCAAGGATTTTGAAATGCTTCAAGGTAATAATTTTTTTTTTTAATGTTCCTGGGAAAATTTGAAATGATTTTTATTTTGAAAAATTAATTTTAGCAGAAGATTCACGAATATTTCAAAGAAAGAAGAAAATTTTGATGAATAAATAACAATCGAACAGTTATAAATTTGGAAAAAATTGGGATAAGTTTATGAGCTATTAAGAAGTTTTGAACAAATTCAAAAATAATTTTAAACTGGAAAAGATGACAACAAATGTAAAACAAAACGTAGATTTTTGAAGATTTCAAACAAATAATTTGGAAGCTTTTCAATCATTTTGAAAGGTTCCAATATAATAATACAAAATTATTATAATTTTTTTGAAAATTATTATTTTTTGTTTAAATTAATTTCAAGCGAATATTTAGAAAGATTTCAAAAGATTTCCAAAACTGTAAAAATAATAATCTGGAAGATTTTAAAACAATTTTTTTAATTTCGCAAGATTTATTAAAAGTTTTAGGAAAAAAACAAATAATTTAAAAAGATATTTAGAAGTTTTGAAAAGTTTTTAGAAACAATTTAAAATTTGTAAAGATTCTAAAAAATGTGAAATGAAATGTAGATTTTTAAAGATTTTGAAATAAAATGAAGTTTTTTTAAAGATGTTGAAATGCTGCAAGAAAATAATTTTTTGTTTGTTCCTGGGAAAATTTGAAGTGATTTTTTAGTAAAAAATATAGTTTCAAGAGAATGTTTTAAAAGATTTCAAAACAAATTTTGATGTATAAATAACAATTGAGCAATTAGAGGCCTCACAGTCCCTATGGGATGAAATATAGGGGCCAAAGGGTACTTTCTGTCACGCTCATAGGGTATTTTTTTCGCCCTCGAAATGTAACAAATTCAGGATAAATTTGCAACACTACAAAAAAATTAAATTTAACTTCCAAAAAATTCAAATGAATTGAAAAAAAAATTTAATAACAAAAATTCCATTGATTTCCTTAAAATTAGAATGGCTTTAGAGGAATCTAAGGGAAAAGAGAAGAATTTGATGAAATTCATAATAATTCAAAAGAATTTGATGGAATGGCTAAGAATTCAAGGGGAAGTGAAAAGACTTCAGGATCAATCAAATAAAAAGTTTTGAAAATTCAAAAAAATCCATTCAATGAAGTAGAACTGAGTGAACTTGGAAGAATTCAAGTAAACTGAAAAAATTCAAGAGAATTCCTAAGAATTCAAACGAATTCAGGTCAAATTCCAAAAAATGATTTAAAATCTCTTCAAATCTATGAAACCCGACTAATTTATAACCAAAGTAGAATTCAAATGAATTGGAAATAATTTTAAAATCGAAAAAATGTCATTGATTTCAGTAAAATTTGAGTGAATTTAGATGAATTTAAGGGAAATGAGAGTAATTCGATGAAATTCATAAAAAAATCAAGCTGAATTGAAAATAATTCAGAACCATTAAAAATGTCATTGAATTGAGTAAGTTTGAAATGAATTTATAAAAATGAAAGAAAATTCAAGAGAATGTCATGAAATATCTAAAATTTTAAGGTGAGTTTTAAAGACTTCAAGATGAAGTGAACAAAAACTTTTATTAAATCCATTGGATTGACTAGAATTGAGTGAATTTAGGAGAATTCAAAAGAATTCAGGACAAATTAATACGAATTCAGGGCGAATTCTAAATGAATTGCAAAAAATATTTGAAAATCTCTTCGAATCTTTGAAACCCTACTAATTTCTAACCAAAAAAGTGATGAATGGCTACAATACAATTCAAAAGAATTGGAAATAATTTTTAAAATCCCTTAAAATTATTAAACCCCTTTGGAAATTCCTTTAAATTATTTAAAACTCTTGAAAATGCCTTGGAATCTTTTAAATTACCCTAAAATATTTCAAAGACTTTGAAATCCCTTCAAACTATTGTAATAAATAAACAATTTTTGGGAATCTTTTAAAATGTCCTAAAATATTTCAAATTCTTTTAAATCTTTTAAAATTCCTTGAAATTGTTTACAACCTCTACAAAATGTCAAAGAATTTTTTTTAAATACCTTAAAATATTTCAAACCCTTTGATCATTTTATCAATTAAATTTAAAAAATGCAATTGAATTCCAAAGAATTTAAAAGAATTCACTATAAATTAACAAGAATTCAGGGTGAATTCCAAAAACTAATTTCGAAACTCTTCGAATCTTTGAAGCCTTTAAAATCCAAAAAAATATTATTAAATCCCGTGAAATTCTATGAGATCTGGCGATATTTGCTGAAATCCTGGAAAATTTATTAAAATACACTGAGAACATTTAAAAAAACCCTTACAATCATTGGAATACTCGAGAACCTTATAATATCCCGTGAAATCTTTTAAAATATCATAGGACCTTATAGGTCCTGTAAAATTGTTCCATATCTTCCGAAATTCTAGAAAATTCTTTATCCTAAAATATTTTAAACGCTTTGAAATCCCTTCAAATCAATTAAATTAATTAATAATTCCTTGGAATACATTAAAATTCCATAAAATATATCAAATTAAAACTCTCGAAATGCTTCAGAAGTTTTAAAAATACCCTAAAATCTTGAAAATCCCTTCAAATGATTGAAATCTATTAAAAATTTCTCGGAATCTTTAAAAATAATCTAAAATATTTCAAACAAATTCAAGACAATTCACAAACGGGTATAGACCTGAAATGAGTAGTGATAACCCATTGGTATACACACTGGGTTACGCTAACCCGACGCGATTTTGCAAGATCTGTTATTTCGAAACATGAAGAAGTGTGGACCTGTACCCAGGGGGGAAAAAGGTATTTTTTACCCAGTGTGTATATGGTGTTACAAAATCCAGAAAAATCCAAATGTAAGTAAATGTTATTTTATTTGTATATTTGTAATGTTCATAACTTATGTTGAAAGTAAAAAGTCTAATTCGTGTGCCTGAGTGTATTGTTTGTGTGTGTATGCACAGACGATGAAGCACACGAACGCAACCCAAATAATTCAGAGACGAATGCCGAAGAGGAGGAAGAAGAAGAGCACACTGCAAAAATTTGTAAGCAATGTGCTCAGCCGTAGAATTAGGCCGAAACGTAATATACGCTATTTGTGTGAAAAAATTATTTTTAGGTTTTTCACTCATGTTTTGATTCTGAATCAAAAATTACGCTGAAAAATTCTAATATTTTATATATTATTTCATCCCCAAAACCTGAAAATTGAGTATTTGTTTAAAGTTTAAAAAAACCGGAAATACAGTTTTAAAGTAAAAATCTTGAGTTTTCCATTCATCGGTATTTAAGCCTCTTTATCTTGATTTTTATGCAAAAAACAGCCTTTTAAAAAAAACGTAATTTTTTCACCAAAATTTTTAAGATGTGTTTGTTTATTTGAAAATATGTACATGTTTTTCCATATTTACCACTTTCAAATCCGGGCAGTTCAATTCTTGCGAAGTTTCTCCATAAAAAGTAAACAAAAAGGCAGAATTGTTCAATTAGAAACGAAAATTTGAGCTGTTAAAGTTTGACACGTGAAGTTAACCCAGTGTGTATACCTCGTTATAAAACTATAGTGCGTATACCAAGGGTTCACCCATGAGTTAATTTACTGAAAGAAACGCTATTTTTTTAAATGCTTGACTCTTGGAAGCTTTGATCTTTTTATGCATTTTTTTTTTTTTTTTTTTGAAGTTCCATTATGGACTGCAAATAGGGTACAATAGGGGATATAGGGACCAGTATGTGAGGCCAGCAATTATTCATTTGCAACGACCTAAAATGAAGTTTTTTTATTTATTCTTCAATTTAGGGTATTAAAAATGATAGCGTGCATGTATAATTAATATAAATTTTGATTTGTTCAAACGATTACTTCAAACAAATAACTTTCTGAGAGCACGAAAAAATCTGCCTCAGTCTGGATTTGAACCGGAAATATGAATATCGCAAAGAGTCGAAATAGACGTCTAAATTTTTCTGTTTAAAAAAAATCATTTTATAGTTTATGATTAACTTCGGAAATTTTATGAATTTTTTATACTTGTTGTTTAATGATTGTATAACGACATACAAGACGCAGCTTGCAAATATAAAAATATGGTTCCCATTTAAACATTTGTTAACCCTTGGTATACACACTAGAGTTTTATAACGAAGTATACACACTGGGTTAAGTTCACCCGGCAAACTTTAACAGCTCATATCTTCGTTCCTAATTGGACAATTCCGCCTCACTTTTTTGGTTTTTATAGAGAAAATCCTCAAGAATTGAACACTACGGGTTTGAAAGCGATGAATATGAAAAAAACATTTACAGATTTTCAAATAAATTACGTTTCGGCCTATTCCGACGGCTGAGCACATTGCTCACAAATGTTTGCAGTGTGCTTCTTACACATAGGTCTTTCGCATTTCAAGCATTTATAAACACGGCGAATTTTCGCTCGCGTAAGCATTTTGATAAAGTAGCTGCAAAAAGTAAACAATTTTTATTGTGAGTGTAAATCAGTCAGCAGATGCAAAACGTACGCTGGGAGACATGATCGTCACCTTTTGTTTTTAACATAAGCTATGAACATTACAAATATACAAAGAAAATAACATTTACTTACATTTAGATTTTCCTGTTTTTCTGGATTTTGTAACACCATATACACACTGGGTGAAAAATATCCGAAGAAAAAGTTTCGAAGTGCGTCCTTCGGCACTTTTCGAGACACCGAAGCTGGTAAGGCAGCTCTGCGTAGTACAGGCCCATAACTTTTTTCCCCACCTGGGTATAGACCCACACTTCTTCTTGTTTCGAAATAACAGATCTTGCAAAATCGCGTCGGGTTAGCGTAACCCAGTGTGTATACCAAGGGTTAATTATGTTTTCAACATTCATATAATTTATAATAAAAATTCAAAGCGAAGAAATAATTTTTAAATTATTATCAACCTCCCCCTTGAAGGTGGAGGGGGATTATTGACTGCCCCCCCCCCCCCAAAGCGATTCGCACTGAATAAAATTACATTACACCAAAGCAAAAAAGAGACTTGGTTCGATAGTATCAAAACAGCCTAAATAGAATATTATTTCCTTATTTTACCCTTATTCTGATATAGATAATGTATACCAGAGGGTTCCGGAAATCCGCCCACGTAGGGACGTGCCATATGATTTATTCGGTAAAAAGTCTTTTCACCCACCCCAAACCCAGAAGGGATATTTCGGGACCAAGAATCTTTAACCTTTTTCCGACAAAGTGATTTCGTGTTTCATTGTATTCCTGAAAATCAATCGAAAAGGCTCTTAAAGGGGATGATTTCTGTCATAAAACGACATTCTAAAACTTGGGGTGAAATATAAATAATAAAACAATAATTTATTATGAACTGAAAGAAAGAACCTGCTAGGCTTACCCTCGCTTTTTTCAATCATACTTCATCATATTTGATTAAAAACGGATAAAGCCACCCTTCTCTAACTGAATTATATTTCATTCTTTATTATAAACTTTTTCTAAGTATTCGTGAGGGGCCATCCATAAACGACGTTACCAATTTTGGGATATTTACCTGTAAAATATAAATCTTGAAAATTGTAAACTTTTTTTTCAAAATTCAAGAATCTTCCATTTTATTGTACCTTTTTAGAATTATAGAAATTTATATTTTAAATTTTTGGAACTGAAGAGTTTTTTATTTTGAAAATATACAATTTAAACTTATACAAGCTTTAAGTTTTATCATGAAGAATGTTATTTTTTATTTTAAAATTCAACTGTTTTGTAGAAAATTCGCCTTTTTGGTTTGAAAAA
Source organism: Andricus quercusramuli (assembly GCA_932178445.1). NCBI lineage: Eukaryota > Metazoa > Arthropoda > Insecta > Hymenoptera > Cynipidae > Andricus > Andricus quercusramuli. The sequence goes on along the minus strand of CAKNXH010054916.1, from coordinate 15,326 downwards.
TCCACTTTATTGGTAGAAATTGGTCTGTTCTGAAAATTATATTATTTTGCTATAAAATTTAATTGGTTGGTTGAAAATTTACTCTTTGCTGGATAATTGACATTTTCGGGGTAAAAATTGAACTTCTTGTTAAAAAATTCGTATTTTTGGTTCGAAAATTGAACAATTTGGTTGAAATTTCTTTACCTCGTGACTGAAAAGTCTCTTTTGAAGTAAAATTAAACTTTTTTTTTTAATTCATCCGTTCTTGTAGCAATTTTATTAAAAATTAAAACTTTTTTTGGATGAAATATCAAATTCTGAGGTCAGTTGAACTTCTTTCTTCGAAATTAATTTTTGTATTCAAAGATTCATACTTTAGTTTAAAATTTAATTATTCAGTTGAAAATTCGACTATTTTGTTAGAAATTTAATTATTTAATTGAAACTTTAACTATCTTGTTCAAAATTTGATTATTTGGTTAAAAATTCAACTATTTTGTTGAAAATTTGACTGTTTTATTGAAAATTTAACAATTTGGTTGAAAATATAAGTATTTTGTTGTAAAGTCATCTTGTTTGGTAGAAAAATAGACCTTATTGATTGAAAATTCAACTTTTTTTTTTGAAAATTTAATTAACTAACTTAAAATTCAACAATTTTGTTTAAAATTTATTTATTTCATTGAAAATTTAACTATTTTGTTGAAAAATAGATTATTTGGTTAAAAATTCAACCATTTTGTTGGAAAATCATATTTTTTGATAAAAAATTCAACTGTTTTGTGTAAAATTGGTGTTTTTGTGTGGAAAATTCTATTATTTTTGTAGAAACTTAACTATTTGGTTGAAAATTAACTTTGTGCGAAAAAATACATATTCCGGTTGTTTCTTATTTAAAATTAAATTTTTTTTTTTTTTCAAGAAATATCAACTATTATATTTTTCGTTGAAAATTAACATTTTTATATGAAAAATGCCAATACATACTCGGTAAGTTAAACTTCTTCGTTGGAAATTCATTTTTGTTCTCAAAGATTCATCATTTAGTTGAAAATTAAATTATTTTGTTAAAAACTTAATTATTTTTTTGAACATTTAATTATTCAGTTGGAAATTCAACTATTTTGTTAGAAATGTAATTATTTAATTGAATATTTAACTATTTTGTTGAAAATTTCATTATTTGGTTAAAAATTCAACTGTTTTGTTGAAAATTCAATTATTTTATTAAAAGTTCAACCATTTTGTTGGAAAATCATTTTTTGAATCGAAAATTCAACTGTTTTGTGTAAAATGTTTTTGTGTGAGAATTTCTATTACTTATGTAGAAAATTAACTATTTGGTTGAAAATTAACTTTGTGGGTAAAAATATATATTCCGGCCGTTTTTTATTTAAAATTAAAATTTTTTTTTGCTGAAATATCAACTATTATATTTTTTGTTGAAAATTAATTTTTTTATTAAAAAATCCACTATTTGGTAAATTGAACTTCTTTAAAGTCTAATTTTTGTATAAATAAAGATTCATCATCTAGTTGAAAATATAATTATTTTGTTAAAAACTCAACTATCTTGTTCAAAATTTAATTATTTTATTGAAACTTCAACAATTTTGTTGAAAATATATGTATTTTGTTGTAAAATCGTTTCTTTCAGTAGAAAAATTAATCTTATTGATTAAAAATTCAAATTTTTTTTGAAAATTTATTTATTCAATTGAAAATTCAAAAATTTGGTTGAAAATTTATGTATTTTATTGTAATGTCGACTATTTTGGTAGAAAAATGAATCTTTTTGATTGAAAATTTAATTATTTTATTATCATTTGAACGACTTTATTTAAAAATTATTTTATTAGTTGGAGACTCATCTCTTTTATCGAAAATTCTATTATTTTGTTGAAAATTCGTTTTTTTTATTGATTAAAAATCAATTTTTGGAATTTATTCTTAACTTTTCAGTACAGTTGAATAATTCCAATCAATTAACGTCGGACTGGTTACCTTTCGATTCACTGAATAATGAATTTCCTTTCACACTTTCTGAAACTAATTGGATGTTTCCGATGTGAAAAGATTTCCATTTTCACCTAAAAATTGTTCGATTTTAAAAGTGTGAAAAAAGAATCGATTCATCAATTAATTTAAAATTTAAATCAAATTTTTGCGCTAAGAACTTTTTCGATAAAATCGTATTTCAAAGCATGAATTATTAACCGCTTTAAATTTCAAAGCGGTGAAACTTTGTTTCACCGTATCAAATTCACGAATTTGATATTTAAATGCATACGGATTTCATAGTCGGTCTTGAAAAAAATTAATTTAAATATTTATTATACCTGTAGTTCTTCTAAAAACTTTTTATTGCCGCATAATTAAATTTTAATTAGAATTATTAAAAATTTGATACTACAGAAGAATCTTCATTTAGGTTTCTCAATTTTTAAATGCTTAATCAGGACCAAAGTTGGAAATATTAAAAATTGAAGAATTTTCCAGTGTAAATTTTCGAAATTGAATCATTCAAATTTTGATAATTTTTAACTTAATAATGTAAGCATTAAAAATTTTCGAATTTTGTTTATTTGAATTCTAAATTTCTTCAATTTGGAAAATTTATAATTGAAAATTATCGACTTTTGATTTTAAAAATTGAAGAGTTTTCAATTGTAAATCTTCAAAATTGAAATATTCCAACAGCAACAAAAAGACGTTTGAAATTATATAGCTTTAAAATATAAATGATAAAAATTTAATAATTTACCATTCTATATTTTCAAAATTCAAAAATTATCAATCATATCTCTTTAAAACTTTAAAACTTTATATTTCAAATCTTCAAAAAATGAAGAATATAAAATTGTAAATCATAAAAATTGAAGAATTTTCAATTGTAAATTTTCAAAATTAAACTGTTGAAAAAAAAATGTTAAAAATAATATATCTTTGAAACATAGATCTTAAAAATGTAATAATTTGTCATTCTATATTTTCAAACTTCAAGAATTATCAATTGTATCTCTTCAATATTTTACTTTTTAATTTTCAACCAAAAACAGAATAGTTAAATTTTCTGTTAGAAAAATTAAATTTCAATTACGAAGAATCGAATTTTAAATTTTAAACATATAGTTGAATTTCCAACTAAAAATATAAAATTTTATCCAAAAATGGAATCGGTAAATTTAAAATAGTTTTCTACACAAAAAAAAATAATTTTTAACAAAATTGTAAAATTTTCAACCAAAGTAATGATTTTTCAACCAAAAAGATGAATTTTCAAAGTAGGAGAATAATTTTCTGTAAAAAAAAAACAAATTTTTAAATAAAGAAAAAATAAATTTTCCAAAAAAATGGAATACTTGAATTTTTATTTAAAAAGAAATTATCTTCGAACCGAAAAAAAAAAATTTTCAACAAAGTATTTAAATTTTGAACCAAAGAACTGAAATTTTAACCAAAATTGATGAATTTTCAACAAAATTAGACATGTTTGGATGTAAACTGTTATTTTTTTTAGTTTAATTTTCAACTATTTGGTTGAAAATTCATGAATTTTATTGAAAATTCGTCCTTTGATAGAAAATTAATTTTGTAGGTTGAAAATTATTTTTTCTAGTTTTTTAATTTAGCTGTTTGTTAAGAAATTCACCTATTGTTCTGAAAGTTTAATTATTTTGTTCAAAATTTAACTATTTTGTTAAAGTCATTTTTGTGGTCGAAAATTCAACTGTTTTGTTGAAAATTCGTCCTTTGGAAGAAAATTAATTTTTCTATTTTTATAATTTAACTGTTTGGTAAAAAATTCATCCATTGTTCTGAAAGTTTAATTATTTTGTTCAAAATTAAACTATTTTGTTAAAATAATTTTTGTGGTCGAAAATGAATTTTCAATTCAAAAGACCGAATTTTCAACAAAACAGTTGAATTTTCGCCAAGAAGATTAATTTTCTTCCAAAGGACGAACTTTCAACAAAATACATGAATTTTCAACTAGAAAAAAAAAGTTTTCATCCAAAAATTTATATGTTTTGTTGAAAATTCATCTTTTTTGGTAAAAAATTATTTTTTTTGTTTGAAGATTCATCGATTTTTGTTAAAAAATCGGTTTTTTTGTTCAAAATTTAACTACTTTGTTGAAAATTCTTTTTTTTTTGCTTGAAGATAAAAATTAAAAAAAAAATAAAAATTCAAGTATTCCATGTTTTTTTGAAGAACGTATTTTTTCTTCAGTTGGAAATTCGACTTTTTGGTAACAAATTATTCCTCAAGTTTGAAAATTCCTCTTTTCGTTTGAAAAATCATTTCTTTGGTTGAAAAATCAAGTAATTTGTTGAACAATTTTTTTTTTTGAAATTTTTTTTTCAACCGTCGAAAATTCAACTGTTTTGTTGAAAATTCGGTCTTTTGGATTGAAAATTCATATTTTATGGTAGAAAACTTATCTTTCTTAACCAAAAATTAATTCTTAGCTGAACAATTAACTTCTTTAAAAAATTTTACTTTTCGGGTGGAAATGCAACTGTATTTTAAAAAATTCGTATTTTTTTCTTGAAAAGTCAACTATTTGTTGACAAATTGTTTAAAAAAACTGAAGTAAGTTTGACTCAAAGAAATAAATATTATTGAGTGAACAATTTTTTTTTTCAATTTTACTAAACTTGTTTTCTTAAAACATGTACTTTTTTGTAAAAAAATTGACAAAATCTAACAAAAAAATACAGTGAAATCAAAATAGCTAATTTTGTTTTATATTTTCTTGTAGAAAAGTAAAAAAAATTAACAATAAAGTACAAGTTTCTACAATTTAAAAATTTTTATAACTTTTTATGAATATTTTTTTCTACTTTGTTGGAAAAATCTACAAGATATTATAGAAAACTAGAGAATTTCAATTTTTTCAAATTTGGGTATTTGACGTAATAAAAATACTTTTAATTTTACGTAAATTATCGTAGAAAATTACAAAACTTAAATTAAATTATTGAAATTTTCGAATCAATACTTATTCGTTCAAATTTCTTGACCAATCAAATTCTTGATTTCATAGAGCAAAAAAATATTTTTCTGAAAATTAGAATTTTTAATAACCCTTTAAACTATTCCAGAGAAAATAAAAATATATGTGCACATAATTTCGAAATGAAAATGCAGATACTCATTTCACAACATCCCAAAATTTAAAAAAATATACATCATATTCAATCATCATGTAATTTCAAATTGTTGAAAAAATAATCAGCTAATAATGAATTAATCTGTTTATAACATAATAAACATTCAACAATAATTTTTATTGAAACATTGGAATAATTTGTATACTACATTTTTTTTAAAATCACCATCATTTCTGAAAATTTAATATATTAGTAACCTACTTCCATACTAATTTCAGAAAAAAAAAATAAAACCATATTCACATATAATATTGAAAACTGAATGCAGACACTCATTTCACAACACCAGAATCATTTAAAAAATAATGTAATTAGTGGTATTTCAAATTTAAATAAACTTTTATTATGCAAATTATATCATTATCATTATAAAATTTAAAGTACCTTTCAAACTAATTCGAGGAAAAGTGAAAGCATGGATACATATCATTTTGAAAATTGAATTCAGATACTCATTTCGCAACCTCAGAAACAATTGGACATTCAGAAAATTTCAATTATTAATAACCTTCCAAAGTAATACCAGGAGAAATTAAAATATATGCACATATAATTTTAAAAAGTGAATTCGGATACTCACTTCGCAACATCACAAACATTTGAAAAAATTATATAATTGTAATGGAGATGTTTTAAAGGAAAAATACATTTTTATCATAAAAGTAGCAGCGAATATTAAATCACATAACCTTAATATAAATAAGCAATTTATCTGACGTAATTGAAAACAATTCGAATTCAGTCTTTATTTAATTCACTTTTTCGGAAAAAATCAATCACTCAATAGTTATTTACAGTTGATTTATCTGTTCATAACATGAAAATCAATTAACAATATTATTTGCATTGAAATTATAAACAATTATTATCATCAAAATTATACTTTGTTCTAAAAATTTCAATCATTTATAATCTTTTCAACTAATTCCATAAGAACTTAAAACACATTCACATATAATTTTGAAGATTGAATTTAGATACTTATCTCACAACATCGTGAAGATTTTGAAAATTATTAAATTGGAATAGAAGTATTTTAAATATAAATACTACTAATTCCAGAATAATTCGAAATATATGCATATATTAATTAATCATTTCACAACATAAAAAGCAATAAACAGTTATTTTAATAAATACATTCGACTAATTTTTACTTGATATTTTTCTGAAATTTTGAATTAATAATAACCCTTTAAACTAATTCCATGGAAAAGTGAAAAATATGTACATATAATAATGAAAGCAGAATTCAGATACTTATTTCACAACATCAAAAAATGTACAAAAATTATACAATTAGAATAGAGGTATTCTAAACATAAATAATCTTTTATTATAAAAATTATAGTCAATATTCAATTACATGAAATTCAATTAAATAATCAATTTATGTACTTAATTTAAACAAATTAAAATTCAATTTTTCTGTGACAAAACCTTTTAAAAAATGATTAATCAATCAGTTAAGAAAATAAGAATATAACTTTCATTAAAAAATTCAATTAATTTTTACTTTGTATTTTTTCAAGCTCTATAATACATCATTGCAGTAGAGCCACGAACCGAGACTATTTTGTCATTCATCTAATCTGATCGAGTAGGCAGTACATACAATAATATCGGCCGAAATATAACGCGCATATCATGATAAAGGAGAACATCTGCGACTGAATTAGAAATGTAGAAAAATTACTGAAATACATTTTATTTTACGCCGTGTATTGAGAAAGTCAGTCATAACAACCAAAGATATAATATCTTTAATAACAACTTACATTGAAAGTAATGGTAAATTTCATATGAAATCGGGCAGTCTGACCCTGGTGATGTCACGAAATTGGTTGGGACTGAAATATATTATTTTCTAAGGTAAAATATAAGACACGTATTTTTTGCTTTTGATCAAAAAATTTTTTTCGCGAACTTAGGGCTACATGAATATTCAGGTGAATTATGTAAAAATTAACGAAATTTTTCTTGAAAATATTGTATTTCGGGAACCAATTGACATAATCTAATTTTATTTATAGGAGCTTGTAGGGGGAACTAAACTCTTTTGAAATCCACAAAGAAAATCGAAAAAAGTTGAAAATTACCAAAATGGCGTACATTTTTCGGAAAAATTAAAAAGTCAATTTTCTCAAAAAGGCCACCTCCGATTTTTTTTTTGATTTTTTTTAGATTTATGGTAATATGATGAAGATATCCTGTGAGTTTCATCCTCGCTAAACCATTCCTTCTTATAGAAAAACTTATTTATTGAAAATTACCTTTTTTTATAATATGACGTATAACTATGAAGTTAATGAAAAATTTTGTTTTTTATGTCCCAAGGAATCTCAAATCATATATTTACAGAATAGGTACAGTTTTTAAATTCTCAAATATCATATCTTTTACAATTTAATTGAGAAAATTGATGAAATTATGATTTTTGCTGTTCTGTTTTTATTCATTTTACTCCTTACTTTATTCTTTCCGCATGTTCTATTAGCTCAGATTGTTCTGCTTCTTCTCCTCCGAGTACACTGTTATTTCTTTCCATGGATGTCTGGAGGTATTTGCGATGTATACTTTTCTGTCGTTGTTTTTTCTAACTTCTACTTTCCACGCATGGGCTTTTTGAATGCCAGTAATTCCTGGAACGTTTTCCCACTCTTTTTCCTTTCCTTCTCGAAAACTGGCAACTTCCTCTGGTGAAAGCAGTATTAGATTATTGGCGCTAGTATACTTCTTCACTTCTCGAACAAAGGATTCGGCATCATCTATGGATTCCAGATGTGACTTCTTTAAGTTATGATTAGTTGCAAAGTGTTTTACCAAGCCGCCAACGCCATCACAGGGTCCTTTCCCATGGCCAGTTGCTGAAAAGATCCACTTCTTCTTACAAGATGATTTACTCAATGCATGATACTGATAGCGATTTTTAAAGTGAGCTGCAGCTCCATCTGTTATTATTGTAATTCCTTCCATTTTCTCAGGATTCGAAGATTCCATAATTTGCACAATACGGTCCATTGCCAATAAAGCGTGTGCAGAATCATGCTTCTTATCATCGGAAAGTACTGCAAAACTTTTAGTTTCTGCACCTCGATAGCAAACAGCAGTGAATATCGATATCTGATCATTTGTCCAATGATTAGATTGAATTGCATCTTTTACAATCAACTTCCAATTCTCAGCAAAGTCACACTGCATTGTTAAATGATTTGAATAACTCTTAGCGCGATCTTCCTCCTCCTTGATTTCTTCTCTTTGAATATTTTTCACATATATGTGAACATTCGCTTTTTCTGTCCAGGTTGCTAACTCTTTGACAAAACTGTCAATCGAAGTTGTTCTCTTTTCTAAGTCACCTTTGTTCCAGATCGCGAAAACAATATCATCTGAACCAGTTTCCTCTAACAATCCTACAGATTGAAGCGTAATGACTCTAACTCCTGGACATTTTTTGCAATCTTCAAGCTGACAATCTTCGGTTACAAGACGACACATCACTTTTGGCAAAATTTCATTCCGAATCTCTTTGATATTCGCTCCATCCCTTCTCTGATTTTTTAATCCAATAAGTAAAAGCTCAAAATTGGCGCAATAAATACAAAGACATTCATCTTTTAATGGGTCCATTTGAACCCATTTTGGTCGCAGAGAGTGAAATTTTGTCTTTCCAATTCTTACGTTCGGATTTTTTTCTCGAAACAGGTGAAATATTTCACTAATACTTCGTGTTAAATATCTTTTTACTTTTTTATTCTTTCACCATTTTCCTTAACTGAAATCACGTCGTTCTTATTTGGGCTTTGTCTGGTACAATCTACGTGATCACTTAAATAATATTCTAATGCTAATTGCACTTCTGTATTACTCACAGGATATCCATTGTATGGGTCAGGAGTGTAATATATCCCTTTTTCGATCGAAAATTTCCTGGATTGATCTATCATATATTTGGTTATTTCAGGACACGTTGAAAGTAAGTCTTGCTTCGTATATTCCCTTGGTACCAGCGTCAGCAGACGGATCTTTTCTTGTGCATTTGTACAGTTTTTCAAAGCTTTTTGAAAATTAGATACCCATTCGTCGCAAGGAGAGCACTTTTCTTTTGGCATTGATACATTATAAACTTTTGAAAGCTTACTGGTCGTCGATTCCGTAAATGCATCTATTAACTGTTTTCTGTTTTTGCAAGCATAGTTTTCTCGGGACCTTTCTTTGATACTTGATGGATTTCGACAAGGCGAAACATTTAATTTCCTATCTGAAATTTCATTATTCATTTATTCAATCTGACAAATTGGTTGAAATTCTTCGTCTTCATACTCTAACTGTTCATTTTCGCATACATTTACATCATCCAACATTGGTTCTTCGTTATCAGAAATTGCCTGATTCGAAGATACGCGAAACTTACCAATAATTCGGCGGTAACAATTCTTACAAACACTGTCGCTTGAAATTATTCTTCTTTCTGGGAAAAAAGGTCCTAATAAAACAGCCAACTCATGAAGCTGTACAAATGGGTCACTAGAATTGCTGTATATCACTTTCTTGTGAACAGCTTCGAAGTCAGGACATTTTTTTCGCTTACTTGAATAAATTGATTTTAATATCAAACACTGTAATTATTCAACACGATTTTTTTGACTCCAGATATTGCCAAAGGTGAAATGACACGAAACAAATTATTCTATTTTTCCGGACTTTCGTTTTTTTCTGATAGAGCATTCAATTGTTTTTATATGGTCAACATCTTCAATTAACTTCATAGTTATACATCATATTAAAAAAAATTTAATTTTCAAAAAATAAGTTTTTCTATAAGAAGGAATGGTTTAGGGAAAATGAAACTCACAGGATATCTTCATCATATTACCATAAATCTAAAAAAAAAATTAAAAAAAAATCGGAGGTGGCCTTTTTGAGAAAATTGACTTTTTAGTTTTTCCGAAAAATGTACGCCATTTCGGTAATTTTCAACTTTTTTCAATTTTCTTTGTGAATTTCAAAAGAGTTTAGTTCTCCCTACAAGCTCCTACAAAGAAAATCAAATTATGTCAATTGGTTCCCGAAATACAAAATTTTCAAGAAAAATTTCGTTAATTTTTACATAATTCACCTGAATATTCATGTAGCCCTAAGTTCGCGAAAAATTTTTTTTGATCAAAAGCAAAAAATACGTGTCTTATATTTTAGCTTAGAAAACAATATATTTCAGCCCCAACCAATTTCGTGACATCACCAGGGTCAGACTACCCGATTTCATATGAAATCGGTCTAATAGTAAAAATAAATAAATTGGAATAATTGTCGGCGATCGATAAAATAAGAAATCTACTTTTTTTGTTTCTGCTGGTATTCAAATATTGTTTCAATTTGAAATATTCCATTTTAACTAGGGGGGGGGGGGGCAGTATAACGTACTTTTTGAATGGCCCCTTTTTGAAAATCGATTTTACTCACCAGTTGCAGAGCCGGATGGATTAAAATTAGATTTCGAAGTAGATTCTGAACCGACTGGAATACTGGACATCTGTTTCACACGAACAACACTACTTGGCAACAAAATTGTATTTTTTGCTAAAAGACTTGTCGGGGAATTCGATTTGACGGCAATTTTTTGAACTTTTTCCGGAAGATCTTTAACATCTTGAACCGGATCGGGGATGAGAAAAGGGGTAGATTTTGGTGAAGATGATGATTTTGCTCCATCATGTTGCGAATTTTCCATCCTGAAAAAAAAATTCAGATTGTTTTTAATCTTGGTTCAGTTTTTTGCTGTGAATAATATCACATTGAAGATATTTATTTTTTGGAAATTTTTTTTCCAAATTGGAATTTTTTTTTAAAAAGTAAAGTAATAAATTTTCCAAAATATGTCATTTTAAGCAATTTGAAGCTAGAAACATTCATTCATAAATTAAAATTTGTTTTGAAATCTTTTTAAATATTTGCTTTAAAATATGTTTAGGAAAAAATAATTTTAAAATTTTCCAGGGATATAGTAATAATTTTATTACCTTGCAACTCGAACTTTCCTCAAAAAAAAAAATTGGAAAATCTTGCAAAAGTAAAAAAATTACCTTAAAATAATCCAGATTCTTTTTTTTAATTTTGGAAATCTTATTAAATATTCTTTTAAAATTAATTAAAAAAAAAAACTATTTTTAGTTTTTCTAGAAATTTTGATACAAATGTATTCAATTAAACCTTCCAAAATGCTTAGTCGATTATTTTCCGAATAAATAATTGTTTAATTGTTATTAATTATTCAAAAATGTTTTAAAATCTTTTTCAATATATTCTCTTAAAATGGATTTTTCAAAATAAAAAATCATTTAATATTTTCCCAATATTAATAAAAAGTTATAAAAAATTTTAAATTGTAGAAACTTGTACTTTATTGCTAATTTTTTTACTTTTCTACAAGAAAATATAAGACAAAAATTCGCTATTTGTATTTTTCTGTATTTTTTGTTAGTTATTTCTGTGAGTCAAACTTAGTTCAGTTTGTTTTTTAACCATTTTTAAACAAATAATTGACTTTCCAAGACAAAGAGATGAATTTTTGAAAATACAGTTGAATTTTCAACTCAAAAAGTTGAAATTCTTATAAAAAAATTAATTTTCAGTCAAAAGAGATGAATTTTTAGTCAAGAAAAAAGACTTTTCTACCAAAAAAGATGAATTTTCAATCCAAAAGTTCGAATTTTCAACAAAACAATTGCATTTTCGACCACAAAAATGACATTAACAAAATAGTTGAATTTTGAACAAAATAATTCAACTTTTAGGACAATAGATTAATTTTTTACCAAACAGCTAAATTATAAAACTAGAAAGATGAATTTTCAACCAAGAAGATCAATTTTCTTCCAAAGGACGAATTTTCAACCAAATAGTTGAATTTTCAACTAAAAAAAAAGTTCATATCCAAAAATTTATATATTTTATTGAAAATTCATCTTTTTTGGTAGAAAATAATTTTTCTTATTTGAAAATTCATCTATTTTGGTTAAAAATTCGGTTCTTTTGTTCAAAATTTACCTACTTTGTTGAAAATTCTTGTTTTTTTCATTAAAGATAATTTAAAAAAAATAAAAATTCAAGTATTCCACATTTGTTTGAAGAATGTAATTTTTCTTCATTTGGAAATTCAACTTTTTGGTAAGAAGTTATTCCTCAAGTTTGAAAATTCCTCTTTTTGTTTGAAAAATCATTTCTTTGGTTAAAAATTCGAGTAATTTATTCAAAAATTATTTTTTTTTTTGAAAATTATTTTTTCAACTGAAAATTTAACAATCCCATTTTTTTACAATTTTATATGTGTATTGGAAAATTCAACTATTTGGTTGTAAATTAATTTATTTTGTGAAAAACTCGTCCTATTTTGGTAGAATATTATTGTTATTCATTTCAAAATACGTTTCTTTGGTAGGAAAAACTTTTTTTTCTTGGAAATTAATTTTTTTTAACTGAAAATTCAAGTATTCCCTTTTTGTTTGAAAAATTAATTTTTTTTCTTTTGAGAATTCGCTTTTTCACAGGAAATTATTCTCCTGGTTTGAAAATTCATCTTTTTGGTTGAAAAATCATTTCCTTAGTTGAAAATTGTACAGTTTTGTTAAAAATTGTTTTTTTTTGTAGAAATCTATTTTTTTAACTGAAAATTTAACTATTTCATTTCTGGACAAAATTGAATATTTTTAGTTTGAAATTCAACTATGTTAAAAATTTTCTTCGGCGGAAAACATATCTTTCTAGTAAAAAATTATTATTCTTGCTTGAAAGTCGTTTCTTTGGTAGAAAATTATATTTTTTTTGGTTGAAAATTAATTTTTTTAGCAGAAAATTTGACTATGCCATTGTTGGTTGAAAACTATTCTTGTGATTTGAAAATTCATCTATTTGATTGAAAAATAATTTCTTTGCCTGAAAAGTTTACTATTTTGTTGACATTTTTTTTGTTGATAATTAATTTTCTTCAATGAAATTTTACATATTCCTGTTTTTTGTTTTGTTTTGAAAAACTTATTTTTTCTTTAATTGAAAATTCGTTTCTAGGTAGGACATTATTCTTCTAGCTTGAAAATTCATATTTTTGGTTGAAAAATCATTTCTTTGGTTATTTCTTATAAAAAAATCATAAAAATATGTGAATTCGCTTTTTTTATTTTAAAATATTTTTGCAAGCTGAAAATGCAACCATTCCATTTTTTGTTAAAATTGTATATTTTTAGTTCAAAATTCATTTCTTTGGTAGAAAAAACCTTTTTTTATTGAAAATTAATTTTTCTAACAGAAAATATTAACTATTCAATTTTTGGTTCAAAATAATTTGTCTGGTTTGAAAATTCATCTTTCTATTTTAAAAATTATTTCTCTGATTGAAAAGTTAATTATTCTTTAAAAAATTCATCTATTTTGGTTGAAAATTTAACTATTTTGTTTAAACATTCTTTTTGAAAATTAATTTTTCTAACTGAAAATTAATTTTTTCAACTGAAAATTAATTTTTTTAACTGAAAATTAATTTTTTTAACTGAAAATGTATGTATTTCCTTTTTTTTTCGAAAAATTGATTTTTTCTTTAGTTCGAAATTCGTTTTTTAGCAGAAAATTCTTGTTCTAGTTTGAAAATTCATCTTTTTATTTGAAAAATCATTTTTTTAGTTGAAAATTCGTTTTTCTTTGATTGAAAATGTATCCTTTTCAGTTGAAAATTCAACTATTTCATTAAAAATTCTTGTATTTTGTTAAAAATTTGTCTTTCTGGTAGAAAATTAATCTTCATGTCCGAAAATTTATCTTTTATATGTAGAAATTGTAATTTCTGTACATTCATTATTTTTTTATTATACATTTAATTATTTCATTTTTTATTTTAAAAAAACTTCATTGGTTAAAAATTCAGCCATGCAGTGTAAAAAAATATAAAAAATATTAAAACTCCTAGTTTAAAACGTTCTCTCAGTAGACAATAATATTATATCTCTGAAATTCGAAACTACGCAAGAAAAACTGAACAGTAATTAAGTATTAAATTTTTCCCTTTCCAACTGAAATAATGATATTTTCACTTTCTTTTATGGATGAAGTATAAGCCTTTATTATAAATTTGTATAAAAAACGCAATTTTTCGTTTATCCAATTTGAATTTTCGCGGGACTTTGACTCCAGAGTGCGCTATCTATTCGGGTCCGAGTTCTGCGAAAATTTAAATTTAATAAATGAAAAATATCTTTTTCTGTGTAAATTATCAAAAAAAAGTTTATAGAACATTTGTAAAATAAAGTAAGAGAGTAAGTCATTCAGTTTTAAGAGAAAAAATTTAATATTTTAATCACTGGTCACTTTTTGTACGTAGTTCTAAATTTTACAAACCTAACATTATTGTCAACTGAACAAATTCAAAGTACTTGTTTTGATAATATTCTCCATTTTTTTACCAAATAGAAGAACTTTCAACTAATAGAGATGAATTTTGAAAAAAAAATGAAATAGTTCCATTTTCAAACAAAAAAAAAAGTTTTCAAACAACAAGGATAAAAATTCTACTAAAAAGACAAATTTTAAGCAAAATACATTTGAAAAGATATTTGACATTCCAACCAAAAAAGATTTTAAATATTTTAATTTTTAAGTTTTAATTTCAAAAAATAATTTTCAACAAACATTTTTTTTCAATAAAATAGTTGAATTTTCATAGAAATAAATGAATTTGCAACTAAAAAAAATGGTAAAAAAACATGAAATTGTTAAATTTTCAACCAAAAATGGAATGGTAAAATCTTCAGATACAAAAATTGTATTTCCTACAATATAGTTCAATTCGCAACAAAATATTGAATTTTTAACTAAAAAAGAAAAAAATTTTCGACCAAAAATGAAATGGTTAAATTTTCTGTTAAAAAAAATTAATTTTCAATAAAAAAAGCGAACTTTTTAATAGAATAGTTAAATTTTCAACCAAAGTAATGAATCTTCAACCAAAAAACTTACTTTTTAACAAAGTAGTATAACTTTCAACCAAAAAAGATGTATTTTCAACAAATTGAATATTTGATATTCCAACCAAAAAATATTTTTAATATTGTCATATTAAATAAAAAAAGAGTTCAATTTAAACAAAAAAGACGAGCTTTAAATGAAAGACTTCATTTTAAG
>CAKNXH010054913.1:2638-28381 GCA_932178445.1 Andricus quercusramuli | reverse complement strand
AATAACAAATTTCGATCAAACGGGGACCAGATAGTTTTTTGTACGGTCCTGACGTACTTGTACTTTAACTTTATAGCCGAGATTTTGTTCTCGATATTCTAACTGTTAGGTTAGCCGTGAGGTTTAGTTGTTAGCCATAGAACGCGTTAACCGTAGCTTAGGTGGTTCGAAACCCGTCACAGCGTTTGCGATTTTTAATTGCGTTAATATCGTTAGAAGCGTGCGAATATATCGTATGTAATGTATCGTAATTTAATGTAATTGTTTAAGTTAAATTATGTATATGTACTAGGAATATACTTATGAATTGTATGATATGTATAAGCATGTGTTTGTTAGTAGTGGCTGACCTTCCACAGAGTCAGTTGGTAGCAAGAATGTTTTTTTTTTGCTGGCGCACGAAATTTTACATGACTGGGATGTAGAATTCACATATTTAGAGAGGTAGACTTTGTTTTCTATGATTGAAACTCTACCTAACAGTTCGACTCATTTTACCTAACTGGTAGGTAATCTTCATCTCATTTTACCCAACTGTCAGGTAATCTCTAATATCTTGTTGTATTATTTTTTACTGAATCGCGAATTAAATTTTAATGAATTTATATTAATAATTCATATTTTCACATCAAATATTACCATATTTCATTTTACATGACTGAAAGTGAAATTTTAATATAATGCCGTAATGTCCTTCGTTTACCGAACTAAGTTATGCAAAATTTAACACACAAATTTTCTCCGTGTAGTATGTGTTAATTTTAATAGAAGTTGTTTGAAAAAACGTCAAATGTTAATGTTTCCGGAAAATATAAATAAATTCGGAAATAACCAATTTTTCATTGTTTGTTCGCTAATTTTGAAGATAACATTCTGCAAGTCTGTTAGATTACCGTTCTATTAATTTATTTTTATTCAGTTATGAAAACCTGACTTATATCAATATTGAAAGTTCTTTAAATTAAGCTTAGGTTTTGATTGCATCGAAGGAAAAATTCTAGAAATATCTTATCAAGACACTAAAATAATTAAGAAAATTATCTTTAAAACTAGTGCAAAGAGATTAAAAAATATTAATTGCTTTTTGATTTATTAATATTTTTCGGAAACATTAAGATTTGTATTTTTTTTTAAATAACTTCTAATAAAATTACTATATTGATTTCAATTTACGACAATTAGGCGTATAATTTTATCAGATTTCGTGTATTATTCGGATGTAAATTTAGAGTTGAATATTTTTAAAACTAGAGTGCTTTTATAAATTATTGAAAAAGATAGGTCTAGAAACTTTTGCATAGTAGTGTATTACATTCTCTTATAAACTATCCAATGTAGGTATATTCTATTTCTGTGAAATAAAAATCTATCACTTTTATCCCGAAAACAATAATTTTCCACGATTTGAGGAAAAATATAATTCTTAAGCAAATAATAATTGTTCGAATAATTAAAAATTATTTACAAAATACTTCTAAACTCGTCCCTTAACAATTAAAAATAATACTTGTTAAAAAAATCCAAAGGATACCGTTTTTAGTATGAATTTAATAGAAAACTGCTATTTTGTAGTTTTCGGTCACTTTCCAAGCCCAATGACAATGGCTTGAAAGTGGGGTGGGAGTCAAAATTAAAACTTACTGGGTGGAAATTATTCTTTGAATATGCGTCAAGAGGTTTTGATGCTTTAATTCACAAAAAAGTTATTAACAAGTAGCTCTTTTTTCCATTTTTTTGAAAATCAAGCTTTGTCCATTTAAAACACCATGTTAATTTCAAAGGCTCGGGGCACGGGTTAACTTTGACAAAAAAAGAAAACAAGAAAAATTTTGAGTTAATAAACTGTAAATATAAATTAAGTATTTTTAAAATTGAACTATCTTAATTCGAAAGGCTTAGTAATTAATAAAATGTTTGCATCCAATTGAAACTTCAAATCCTTTTTTCAATTTTCAAAAACATTTTGATTAATATATTCATAATTAAATGCTTTTCTTCAATTTGAAATCCTATTCAAATAGTATTGCATTCTAAAATACTCCATTTTTTAAGCATTCAGTTTGAAAATTTTCAATTGAAAAATGTTTGTCTCAATATTTAACAATATTTGACTGTTTATTTAAAATAAGAAATTATAAATCAAACATTCAAAAATGAAATAAATAAAACTGAATTATTTAAAAGAAAATAAGCCTCAATCGTTCGAATTTCAGGGTGCTGAATGTAAACTTAAAAATTTGCATTGTTTCATTTTTTTTAATTTTTAATTTGTAAATGACATGTTTGAATGTAGGTTTTTTAAGAAAGAACTCACAATAACTAAATTGTACTGCTTTTGAGTTAAAATAGTTTGAAAATGATATAATTTTGAACACTTAGAAATTTCTCTGAAAGAACTCTGGACGCATGCTTTGAGGTTCGCTATATCTGTTATATTAAATTTAAAATAAAGAAGTAAAAATGAAATATTCAAAAATAAACAAATTGAAATTGAATTATTTAAAATAAATTAAGCCTCGAATCATTAAAATTTCAGAATGCAGAATGCAAACTTAAAAATTTGCATTGTTTCATTTTTTTTAAATTTTTAATTTATAAGTGACATTTGTTAATTTGAATGTTTCAATTGACATTTGATATTCTAATATTGCTATTTATTGTCCCCGATTCCCTGAACAAAAACAACGTAGCACTATTTTATTCGTAACTTTTTACTATAACTTAAATTTATGGAGAAAATGTTTATTTTTGAATTATACTGTCTAACTTTAAAAGCTTTAAAATAAAAATTATTTGTCTTAGACAATACGGCAATTTCAAGTTGGCTGTGTTTAAAATTTTTCAATTTTTAATGTTTTGATTTTAAATGCCTTAAAGTTAGAAATATTATAATTAATTACAGTATTTACTATTAGAATATTCCATGAAGTATATCCAATTATCTCTCTAAACCACTAATTCAGTTTCATAATTTTTAAAATCATTTTCGAGTTTAAATTTTTATGAATTTTTTCTGTAAATTTAGAAATTAGCATTAATCAGAAAAAAAAGACAATACAATTTTCTCTATATGTACATATATTATGTATGTACATATTTATAACTTAAGAATAAATCGAAATATTTTGATTTTTTCGCAATATCGTCTTAAAGAACTTCTGAAAATAGTTAATCTTGGGGATTTAATTATTCAATGACAATGTACTTTCCTAATCACTCGGAAATTAGGTCAGGAAAAAGCATTCAGTATTTTTTGAACGGTCCCTACATAGATGAGGTGTCAAAAAATGGTGTCTTCAAAGTATATATCATTCGACGCAGAATTTGGTGAAACGTATAAATCAATAAAGTCTCGGAAAAGTATTTTTGGTAACTTTTTTGAAAATCTTAAGAATCAGTTATATCTGGCTGGTCTGAAAGATCTAAATTCTAAAATTCGAACAAGAAACCTAAAACTTAATGTAGGAAAGTGTCCTTAAAATTTTTACTCAATATCTTTTGTTAGCTTTAGTAAATTTCCCGAGTACCCCATCCTTTAAATTTGAAGATTACACCTGGAGATGTGAAGAAAAGCAGGTAGATATTCCGGGCGAGTTACCTTCCCCTTCAAGTGGGACCCTTACCCCTCTCACCTTTCTCGGTGCCGAGTGCTCGCCTGCGTCTGTAGTCGACCCATGTCAGCGGGGGGTCATTTTACTCATGAGGAATAAAATACAAAACATAAAGATTTTTTAATTTTGCAATTAGTAATTTGGAAATATTATATATGAAATCTACGTTTCTTGGCGATTCCAACGATATGTTTCTTGACTTCGTAAGTTGAAAATTAGGAGTGTTTATTAGGCCATATCCCGTTTTTTCGGATTGTAACGCTCGGATCGACTAGTTTCTAGACAGATCGGCTATTTTGATTTGAAAAATTAATAATTAATTAATATAATTATTTGCTATGCCATAAAAGTCCAATATATAAATTATGCACCCAATAAAAACTTTTAAATATAACCCGTTTCAAACAATAAAAGCATTCTTAGTTGAAATAGTATAATTTTAGGGTCTTAAAAATTAGACATAGTATGCGTAAAAATAAAATAACAAAAAATGTGCAACTTCACAATTTGAAGGTCTTAAAATTAAAAGTCAATAGTATCGAAAGTTGAACAATTCCGCATAATTCTGCAATTGTTCCATTTTAAATATAAGCTTAATAGTTGAAATTTCTTCAAATGTAAACTTTCCCAATCAAATCATATCAACTTCAAGTGCAGAAAATGGAAGGACAATTTGATTGTCAATGAATGTAAAATTTCAGATATGTAAATCGTCTGCAGTTGAACAATTTTGAATAAGGTCGAAGCGAGTCAAAAAAATTACGTTATCTCTTCTTTTTTCTACTCTGGCGTATTCTGTTATAAAAGTTACAATATATTCACTCGGTTGTGATTTACGTTACGTTATTCAAAATAGCGAAATTCACGCCTAGAGTTCTTAAATGATCAAGAATTTATGTTGAGCAAATGCTCTCGAGAATGTGCTCATCATTTAAGCTCGAACCTCGGCTCGAACAGAGCATTTATAGAGAATTTAAGAGAATTTAAAGATAATTCCAGAAAGTCAGGGAATGTCAGGAAAAACCTGCACAGACTTAGAGAATTTTCGATAAATTGAAGTTGAAATTAATTTTGTTATTATGGTTAAAAATCGCAACTATTTGGTTGAAATATGTTTTCGAGATAAAAATTAATTGTTTTAACTAAAAACTTAACTCCTTAAGTTAACTTCTTAAGTTAAAAATTTAAATATTCAGTTTCAAATTCGTGTATTTTATTGAAAACTCGAATTTTGTCGGAGAGTATTTAATCTTCTTTGTGACTAATTCATTTTTTCCCGGAAATTCCTTTGAAAATTCAAATATTTGGTTGAAAATTCATGTAAATATTTTGGCAGAAAATTCATCTTATTGGTTGAAAATTGATCTTTTTGGTTAAAAATGAGTTTTGAGTTATTTTGAATTAATCTTTTTAACTGGAAATGTTACTGTTCAGTTTTTTGTCGAAAATTTATATTTTTTGATAAAAATGTAATCTTCTTGGTTGAAAATTACACTGTTTCATTGCAAATTTCGTTTAATTTGATTGAAAATTATGTTTTATAGATGAGAATTAATGTTTTTAACTGAAAACTTAACTCGTACATACTATTTCTTTGAAAGTATACTTTAATTTGATTTAAAATTCATTTTTTTACTGAAAATTTAACTTATCTATTTTTAGTTGAAAATTTATCTGTTTTCAGTGACAATTCAACTACTTGTTGAAAATCCGTTTTTTTGTTTGTTAAAGAGTACTCTCATTAGTTAAAATTTTATCTTTATGGTTAATAATTCATTTCTTTACTTGAAAATTTAACTGTTTTGTTAAATTTTTTTGTTTGAAAATTTATTTTACTGATTGAAAATTATCCGATTTATCTGTTTGCAGTGATAATTGAACTATTTGTTGAAAATCCGTTTTTTGTTGTTGTTAAAGAGTACTCTGATTAGTTGAAACTTTAACGTTTTGGTTAAAAATTCATTTCTTTTCTTAAAAATTGAACTGTTTTGTTGATTTCCTTTTTCGTTAAAAATTTATTTTACTACCTGCAAATTATCCTATTTTATGTTTGGTAGAAAATTTATCTCTTTAGTTTGAAATTCATGTATTTGGTCGAAAATTAAATTTTTTTATTTGAAAATTCACTTTAACTATACCATTTTTTGTGAAAAATTTACCCTTTTTGATAGAAATGTAATGTTTTTCGTTAAAAAATTATCTGTTCAGTAGAAAATTTGACTATTCTACTTTCTGTTGAAAATTGATTTCTTTCATTGAAAAAAAAACTGTTTAGTTGAAATTCGTTTGTTTGTTGATAGAGAAAACATATTTTGGATTGAAAAATCCACTATTTGGTCCAAATTTCATATTTTTGGTTGAAAATTCATCATTGTGATTAAAAATTAATTTCTGCGGTTAACAATTCGTTTGTTTTTAGTTGACAATTAATTTTTGTTCAACTGAAGATATGACTATTCCATTTTCGCTTGAAAATTTACATTTTCAGTTGAAAATTAATTAATTTGGTTGAAAACTCGTTTTCCTTTTTAAATTTACCTTTCTGACTGCAAATTGAAATATTATATTTTTCATTTGTAAATTTATCTTTTTTAGTTTGAAATTGAATTATTTTGTTAAGAATTAATTTTTTTGGTTAAAAATTGATTGTCTTAACTGAAAATTGAATTCTCCTATTTTTGGTTAAAAAATCGTTTTTGGATGAAAAAAAAAACTATTTTGTTGAAAATCCGTTTTTCTGGATGGGGATTTATTTTTCTGACATTTTAGCTATTCTAATTTTGGTTGAAAATTGATTTTTTTAGATGAAAATTCATCTACTTTGTTGAAAATGAGCCTTTTTGGTAGAAAATTAATCGCTTTGGTTGAAAGTTCAACTATTTGATTAAAAATTCATATTTTTGGTTGGGGATTGATTGTCTTAACTGAAAATCGAATACTTTTCTTTTGTTTAAAAATCGTTTTTGGATGAGAAAAAAACTATTTTGTCGAAAATCTGTTTTTTTTTTCTGGTTGAAGATTTATTTTATTGACATTTTAACTATTCTTATTTTGGTTGAAAATTAATTTTTTTAGATGAAAATTCATGTAATTTGTTGAAAATGAGTCTTTTGGGTAGAAAATTAATCTTTTGGGTTGAAAATTCAACCATTTGGTCAAAAATTCATATTTTTGGTTGGAGATTTTAGTTGAAAATCCATTCCTTTGATTGAAAATTCATCTTTTTGACTTGAAAACACAACTAAAAAAAGTTTTGAATATATTTAGAAACAAAATTTATAGAAAATACGATTTTTAAAATACTAATTGAAAATGCTCATAAATGCTCATAAATGCTCATAAATGCTCATAAATGCTCATAAATGCTCATTAAATTCTCAAAGCAGATAAGGGTCGAGCATATTCTCATGCTCGTGAGAATTTCTCCGAGCACTTAAAGTCTTTCTAACACTATTCACGCCGAAATTATAATTCGTTAATTACACTGCAATTTTGAACAATATATCATGCAAATCGTTGTCCTTTATATAATTACTATTAGAAGATAAACGGATCATATTAAACAAAAACCATGAAATTATTATTTACAGTTCAATTTGAACGGAATATAATTTCATTAAACAGTGATAAATATTCATTTGTTTATTGATTGTTCTTGACATCGATCGCCGGATAACTTCGAATTCCTCTAGTGATCATGAATATTTTCAGAAAACTATATTATCTACTGAAATTCCTTTCGGCGATAGCGCCTCTTTCGCCCATTTTACTCACGACAACTGTTAAGAGGGGTAGGGTACTTCAGCGGGTAGAGAGGCACATCGGGGTTGGGGATATTTTCGCCGACAGCGCCGTCTACATTTATCCCACCCTACTAATAATTATATCCCCACTCCACCGCCACTTGCCGCATCTAGGTGCATAATGTCTTTGGGTAAAGAACCCAGTAGCCGGACACATATTAAAACTCAAGAAATATAAGTACTCTCTTCTGAAGAAATTTTAATGATTTGATAAAACTTTTGATTTTGATACAAAGGCAGAACACTTTTGATTTGATTTAAAAAAAGATAATATTTTAAAAACATTTAGATATCTAAAAAAACATATTTCATTGATGACAATAAAAAGCCCAGTATCGGGACGGGCTTTCGGAGGTGATAGGTGTAGCGGGACACGGATAGACCAGAATCGGGACAGTAACGAATACTTACCTCCTCAATACTAATAAAAATATGAATTCAAATTTTTGAGCCCAGAAATGAAATAAATTAAATTTCAAGGTAATACTAAAAAATTAATTAGTTATTTTCTGTTGCATAATTCTATTAGAACTGTATTGTCGTTTTATTAATTATGTAATATAACGAAAATATTGATCCAATCTAATTGTGCTACAGAATAACTTTTTTTTTACATTCTCATCATAATGAGAAGGTATTGATTTTATGTGAAAAATGACTTTCGCGGATTTCATTAAATCTCGACGTTTTGAGACCCCCTGAGTCAGAAAAAATAGTTTTTACGTCGTTGTCGTCGTTGTCGACGTTGTCGTTATCGTCGTCGTCGTTGTCGCCGTCGTCGACGTTGTCGTTGTCGTCGTCGTCTGTATATCGGATAACTTTCGAAAGACTAATCGGATTGGATTGTGCTTTGGCACACAGTTTGTGGGACCAAAAAGAGAGATCGAGTTCGTTAACCAGCTATTTTTGATGAAAACTCAAAAAGTAAGAACATTTTCAAAAAATTTCAGACCATTTTTTTCAAAATTTAGAAATTCCACGGACGGCTATCCATAGTACTCAGAAATTCAAACAATTTATCTTTACGACTTTTTTCGATAAAATGAAAATTGTCAGAGTTATAGCATTTTCAAAATCCCCCTAAAAAAAACGAAAATTTACATTTTGAGCGAAACAAAGCACAATACGAAAAAAAGTCAAGAGACGAAAAACGTTACATTTTGGAAGCCCTACAATAATGTCATGACAACTTTTCGAATTTCCTTGGAAAAATCGAAAATTCAAATTTTGATCGCACAAAAAATAATGAATTATTACATTCTCATCATAATGAGAAGGTATTGATTTTATGTGAAAAATGACTTTCGCGGATTTCATTAAATCTCGACGTTTTCAATTTCCTTCCTTCCTCATTTTGAATGAAATACAAATTTAGTCATTTTTATCTAAGGACATAATAGAACGTAACATATGGTCGTTGCGAAGCGCGACGACCAAATTTCGTGCCGCGAGCGCGCTCAAACTTTTGAGTTTCTACTATACGATCAACAGAAATGAGCGTGGAGCGCGAGGTTTACATAATTTTTAAACGAAACATCGAGCGCGAAGCGCGAGTGTCTTGATGAGAATGTGTTCTTTAAGGTCGGTAGAACCTTAAGTAAATTAGTTCTTTTTTTTATGTAAAACTGACATAATCAAACGAAAATCAGGCCATAACGATGAAACTTACTAATAGCCCGCGAAGCGCGCAATAACGAGCACACGAAGTGCGAAAACCTAGAGGAACTGAGCTTCAAGTGCCAGACAAATGCGTCCGAGCGCGTAGCGCGAGGTGAATACATTATCGAGCGCGAAGCGCGAGATCCAACAGGTGCGCGCCCTAGGCGCGCTCAAACTTTCGAGCGAAGCGAGCCGCGCGCTGAGCGCGCGGTGAGAATGATTTTTTTTACTATAAAAGAACAAATACTGTACATTCTTATATTAATAATAGTTTCATTCATATATTTTTAAATATTGTCTAAGAAATACTTCAAACAGAATAAATTAATATTCGTACAAATCTCAGATATGAGTTAATGTTAAAATAATAACTCAAACTTTTTCTTGTTTTATCTTCAGTTTGTTTTGTAATACTGACATTTCTTGAATTATCAATTCTTGGCCTAAGTCTTCGAAATCCTTATCTCATTTTTCTAATCTTTCTTTTATTTGTTCTTTATTTTCTTTTGTTTCAGAAGATTTTAAACCTTTTTTTTTAAATTCTTAATCTCAGTATTAATGACTTTCTTCTCAATTGTTATTCTTTTTTTGGTCTCCTGAAAAGATTTGCTCACATTTTGCTCTTTGGCTTTCATTTCCTTATTTTTATTTTTTCTGTTTGCTTGCTAATATCTGCTGTTCCTTCAAGTTTTCTTCATTTTCTTTTTCTTGTAAAACATCGAGCATATCGTCCACAACATACGAGTTAAAAGCCTCTCGAGCTTTATACTTTTTCTTTCCTCGTCCACGAAATTTTGGTTTCTTGAAAGCATCTTCAAAATTTTCCAACGGATTTTGACTTTTTTCATCTTAAAATAAAGAAAAATTATTTTTATATAAATTAATGAATACTTATAATTATATTGCCGATTGACATTATTATTATTATTATTATACCATTAAGCCATTTCCCTTTCGGGGTAGGCGTGACTTGCTCGGTTGGAAAGTAGTGAAATAGGTATATCGGTATGAGGTAGATCGGTATATGGGTATTGGGTAGATGGGTATATAGGTGTTAGGTATAGATGATTTAGATTGATCTGGAGTTCTCGTGTTATTTATATAAATGACACGTTCACTTCGCAACACTGCTCCGACCCAGGTTGCTGATCAATCTCTCTAGCGATCACACCAAGTGAGGAGCCTCACAAAATTGTTATGTATGGTTCCCCACTTGGGCCCATTAGTATCCAAGGTCTTTGTTTCAGGCATCATTCACTCTATTGTCACTCTGTTTATAAACTATTTGTCGCCACACATTTCTGTCCTGGCATACTGCTCTAGCTTCATTCACGTCCATGCATTTTTTCATGCAGGCTCTTGTATTTCTATGGCTTCTTATGTCTCTTCGTATTAGTGTCTCATTCACAGATTCTAACCATTCTTTAGGCGGTCTACCTCTGGGCATTCTGCCATTTACTTTACCTTTATACACTTGCTTGGTCAGTCGTTCATCTTCCATTCTTTCAAGATGTCCGAACCCCCTTATAATAAGCAATAATTAATATTATAATTACACGCAGAACTGGTCGATTACAATGCATTTTGATTTTCACAATTCTCAAAGGTTCTCTTATTACCAGAATTCTCAGAATCACAAGTCCTCTTATTACCAAGAAGATTTTCTATCGGTTCACTCGTGTCTTTCAAAACTTGACTGCATGTCAATGAATGATCGCTTGGAAAATTATTATCAGATATACTGCCCGTAGATAAATCTAAAATGATACCTACAAACATATGATGTATTAATAAATTTTTTATTTCTATACAATTTAACGAAAATCAATTATTTAACCTTATCTCATCAGATCTCACATACCTTGACACTCATTGCGAATTTCAACATTTTCTTTATCTCCAGGATTATCTCTCTGTTCCCAATTTTTAAAATGTTATCTGTATTTGAAGTAGATCAAATTTAAATAAGACAATAACTGAAACAGGCCTTCTAATGAATCCGATGAATTTAGTAAATTTCTTGGAGTTGACACTGACTCATGGTCTTTTGTATTTGAATTACTCTCCAAAATTGTGTTATTATTTTCTACAACATCATTAATATTCTTATCCTGAAAGCGATTATATATACGTATATTAAGATCCTTTTTCTCTTCTAAAATAATAAATAGTTATTTTACTTTATTGTCCAAAAGAAAAATTGTTATTATTTATTTTAAAAGCAAAATATTTGTAAAAATTTGATACCTGTCATCAAATTAGATGATGTCATTACAATATCAGAAAGGTTGTTCAAAACAGGACATTCAATCTCTGTTGATTCAAAACTGCTGAGTTCTATCCCATCTGAAATGACTACCTCTACTTCATTCATTGAAGTAGACATACCTATACATTAGTAGACATACCTAGACATACCTATTCATTCATCTACTATAATTCATTTCGACCAGATTCCACATCAGACAACCGTAACTGTTCACTTGCTACTTCTTCAAAAATATTTGTATCATTAAAATTTACGTTTTCTTGCAAGTTGACGTGACTTTCATAATGAAGGAATTGTAACTGTTCGTTTGTTGTATCTGCTTCCCCAAAACCATTTGTCGAAACATAACTCAAGTTTTCATGAGAGCTGACTTGACTAGCTTCTATAAGAATATAATAATTACAAAAGATAGGTTATAAATTAATAAAATATATGCAAAAATCTGTATTTTAGCTTATTTACCACAATTTTTTTTCATTTTTCACCAACATTCAAATAGTGCTGTTTGTGATATTTCACCAGACCATGCTTCTTTTAACTCGTCTAACTTGAACCTATCTAAAATACTTTTAGATATATACTTTTCTTAAAAATTCTTTAAAAATTGCACATTTTCAATGACTTCTATCACTGGCGAAGATACTTGTTCAACAGAAGGAGGTTCGCTTATTCTCTTCTTGTTCTTATCAAGAACATTATAATTTACTGTACCCGGATTAAGTGGATATAAGCCACAAATTTGAAATCCATTTTTTAGACAATCTGTGAAGTCTTTTGAATCTAATGCCATTTTCAATACTCCAGCAAATTCACTTTTGGTCAATTCTATTTTATTGTTTAAAAATCTCCATTCATTATATTTTTCTGCGTACGCATCTTTCAGTGGGTGAAAAAATGAGACATCAAGTGGCTGAAGGATATGAGTTGCGTTCGGAAACAGTGCTATCAACTCTATTCCATTCTCTTTGCAGAACTTAACCAAGGCGAGAGTTACATGGGAAGAATGACCATCTGCGTAGAGTATTATAGGAAAAGTGTAATCATTATCTACGAGTCACTTATAAAAAACATTTGTGATGAAATCGTAGAATCTTTCACCAGTCACCCAATCTTTGACTGTATTACCTACACCCAGAGTTGGGTACGTAATTTACTCCAGGTAATTTACTTCGTTTTCTACAGTAATTTACCACGTAATTTACGTCCGAAGTTTTCTACATGATGTAAATTACGTGGATGTGGAACTTGCAAATATTTCGATGCCTGTCTGACATAAGTACATAACCTCTGCGTGTGGACTGTGGACATGCGCTTGCCAGTCGTGCAGCAATTATTTTAAATTTTCAAAAATAAGGCAAGATGAATATTATAATATAATTGCAAAAATTATTAATTTAACACTATTCACATAACTATGAACTGGAAGGCGTTTATAACCACTGTTCGTCAATACTCTATCGCAAAATAGGCATTTAGATACACTTTTCTCTATATTATTAAATTTTACTTCCACTTACTTAAAACTAAGGCTTTGCATGGGAAGTTCGGAATCCTCGTAGAAATCTTCTTTCTCATAATTTTAATCGTTTGTTAATCCAATAACTAGAATTCTTGAATTAATTAAGGTTTGGTAAGGTTATGTCACGTGCTAGGAAATTCAAAAGTTGAAAACAGACAACCGCCATCATTGTCATGTAATTTACCAGTTTTCTACAGTTTTCTACGTAAATGACTTCATTTAGGTAATTTACGTAGAAAACCTCGAGTGACGCGTCACTTCGCAACCCTGCCTACATCCCATCCCTTTGGTATTTTTCCAGAGTACTTTTTCTTGGAGTAGCCTTCACATCGAACAATACCATGGGCGGTGGCATCTGGCCAGAAGCAGAAGCAGTAAATAAAACTTTCATCGTCCCCTTCTCATTGCTACCCACTAACCGATACACAGATTTTGATCCTTTTTTGGCTAAACATTCATCGTTGTCAGGCACCAGCTTAAAACTACTTTCATCTAAATTAAAAACTCGATTTGCATCTATGTTTAATACATTTTTTCCTTCAAGATAACTTTTTACACGAGTGAACCATGGTCTAATCCTAATCTCTTCTTCAGTAACTGATGCTCTTGCTGTTGTTAACTTCTGTGCTTTGCGCACATCTATATATCGAAATGTCTTTGCATAAATGCCTTATACCAATGATTTCCTGGATAGTTATTCTTAAGAGGGCTGGGGACACCCGTGGGAATTCTGAGCTGAGTGTGCGAGAGAGACAGAAATATGATTAGCACGCCCTAAAGGGTGGAGCTTGTTAGTGAAAAAAAAAATTTCGACAGCCAATCACCGTAGGAATATTTTCAGGAAAAAAGGGTACATCGGAAAAAAAGTGTGAAAAAAATTTCCTGCAATAAAGTCATTATCAGGGGACAGTCGGCCTGGGTCAGGCATTGTCTGGAAACCGGTAACCTTGCAGCAAGGGGTAGATTGTCGAGCAGACGGTTTTTGGCCTGGCGCGACATTCCCATTGATTGAGATTAGACACAGCGCAGAAAAATCAAAATTTTGTATAATATTTCTTAACTAAATTTTAATAGAATGCATTAGTTTCGGTATATTATTACGAGTGAATCAAAAAAAGATTTTAAAAAATCGATTAATATTTTCGATCCCAGTTTACTCTCAAGACTTATTTCCTTTTCAATTATGTTTAAAAATCCCTTCCACGTTATTCGTTTATGAATCCAGGCATTCCACACAAGTCATAATTGACAAAAATAGTTTCTGATATAGTAGCCGCAGGAAGACTAAAAATCTAAAGTTGGAAATGAAATTTTGCATTATACTAGAAGAAAAGCGATTTGTATTGAAATCTTACTTTTTAAATGTAAAATAATTGGTACAAACCGAGAAATCAGTCTTCAACAGTAGGGTAACTTTGACGAAGCATATTTTCAATATCATCGATATTTATTAAATTTTGAGAAAAATTTCTTCTACCTTATGTATTTACGAATTTAGTGAAAATTTGGAAATAAATTCTGCATTATACTAAAAAAAAAGCGTTTCGTATCGAAATCTTACTTTTACTTGTAAAATAATAGTTTCAAACCGAGAAATGAGTCTTCAAAAGTAGGGTAACTTTGACCAAGCATATTTTGAATTACATCAATTTTTATTAAATTTTGATAAATTGTACTTCTACCTTATGTATTTACGAAACCAGGCATACCACATACGCTATAGTTGTTAACAATGGTTATACATATTATAAAGCCGCAAGAAGTTGAAACACAAAGTTTGAAATGTTGAAAATACTCTAACTGTATTTTCGTCTAATCGAAACATTTAATTGGGATAGTTTCACAATATATTCGACATTCAGTGAGAATTTGGAATGAAATTTTTTTCATTCCTAATTTTCACTGAATATCGATTATATTGTGAAACTATCTCAACGATTTCGATTAGACGAACATTGAAGTAGAGTATAATTTTCAAACTTTATTTCGACTTCTTGCGGCTTTATAATATGTATAACCATTGTTAACAACTATAGCGTATGTGGTATGCCTGGATTCGTGAATGAATGAGGTAGAAGGAATATTTGTCAAATTTCAATGAATCTTCTGATTTCTCGGTTTGTAACTATCATTTTACATCCACAAAGTAAGATTTCAATACAAAATGATTTTCTTCTATTATAATGCAAAAGTTAACTCCAAATTTTTTTATGAATATCGATTATATTGTGGAACTATCCCAATAAAATGTTTCGATTAGACGAAAATTCAGTCAGAGTATTTTCAACATTTCAAACTTTGTGTTTCAACTTCTTGCGGCATTATAATATGTATAACCATTGTTAACAACTAAGACTAAGGTATTTTCAAGCTGTCATGGTCTCACCGACGTTGGCGACCGACGTCGGCGGTGGGCGAAAAGCCGTCTGTCGGCCCATTTCTGGCTCAACGTTGGGCCGACGATCGGATAAACTATGGCAGATTGGTCGGTACGACCGAAAGAATGCGGTCGGTCCAACTCTGGATACAGCAGTCGGTTAGCCACAAGTCACCATGATGCACCCGACGGTCGGTCAAACCTTAGCCCAAAATGTGGGCCGACCGTCGGATAAACGCTGGTTAATTGTTAAAACAAAACCGTGAAAGTACGGTCGGTCCGACTCTGGACAAGAGATGGCCCGACCGCCGGCATAACATTGGCTTGTACAAGTCACCATGATGCACCTGACGGTCGGTCAAACCTTGGCCCAAATATGGGCCGACCGTCGGATAAACGCTGGTTCATTGTTTAAAAAAACCGTGAAAGTACGGTCGGTCCGACTCTGGACAAGAGATGGCCCGACCGTCGGCATAACATTGGCTTGTACAAGTCACCATGATGCACCCGACGGTCGGTCAAACCTTGGTCCAAATATGGGCCGACCGTCGGATAAACGCTGGTTCATTGTTAAAAAAAAACCGTGGAAGTACGGTCAGTCCGACTCTGGACAAGAGATGACCCGACCGTCGACATAACATTGGTTTGAATTATTTATTAAAATATTATATAATTTATATTCACATTATATATGTTGCATAATAATACAAAAATTAATGAGAAAAAACAGTTAACAAATTGTTTTTTAACGACTTTGAGCTGTAGCTTATGAGGATGGTTTTTTCATTGACTTTCAATTCTTCAAGTATAGAGTAATGGGTAAGACTCCCGACTGCTAGGCGATAGATTCAGGTATAGGTGTAGGTTCGAAACCCCGTAGCGTTAGAAATTTTATTTGTAATATAATTTAAAAAAATGTAATAAATGTATTCAATCTAAGCAGGACCATTAACATTTATAGTAAAAATACTCGAAATCAATTATTATTTATTTTTTGAATACCTATTTTGTGTATTTCCACCTGTGTAGTATGAACCTTCAAAATCAAAGTCGGCCCCACATTGTTGTCCAGGGTTGGGCCGACATCATCTTAATATATGGCCCATATATGGGACCAAATATCGGGCCGACTTTGAGAAGCCAAAGGCGGTTTACCGTTATCATTTAGCTGGTTGGCCCGACCAGTGGTGCACAAAGTTGGACCGACCGTCCGACGGTTGGCCCGACCGTGGGCCGTCGGTCAATTCGCACCTGGGATTGAATAAAAATTGATGACATTCAAAATATGCTTGGTCAAAGTTCCCTACTTTTGAAGACTAATTTCTCGGTTTGGAACTATTATTTTACATTTAAAAAGTAAGATTTCAATACAGAACGATTTTTTTCTAGTATTATGTAGAATTTAATTGCTAATTTTCACTGGATATCAAGTATATTTCGGAACTATCTCAACGAAAGGTTTCGATTAGATGAAAATTCAAGTGGAGTATAATTTTCAAACTTTCAAACTTCATTTCGATTTCTTGCGGCTTTATAATATGTATAACCATTGTATATCTGTTGGCATTTGATTGCCAAAATAGGAAAGTTGGGTTCTTTTCATTTTTCGATTATTACGTTCAATTTATATGATAAAAGTGACTCCTAAAAGTATATATCATTCGAATCAGAATTTCAAGAAACGTGCAGATTCGTTGAACGTCAGAGAAGTATTTTTGGCAAATTTTTTGGGAATTATTTTCGTACATTGCTTTGGTGGCTGAAGAGAAAATTCAGAAATGAATCTGAGAAGATTTTCTTCAGATTGGTGCCAGATGTGATTTACAGTTAGCGTGGGTCCTAGAACTTGCCAAGGTGAGGTAAGGGGTATGCATTGTAGTGAGTACAATAGCGTGGGCCTGCCTAAATGTCTCCTCAATATTTGGCCGCCAGGATCGGTAGTTACTTGCCTTGAATTTGCTCAATGCAGACACTTTGTTTGCACATGTTTTCTCATATTTATTTAAGAGAAATTATTTAATTAGATACATAAATTTGTAGATAAAATGTCAATCTATGCTAAGCATTTCGAAAAATTCTGAAATAATCATTACAGGCTGAGAAATTAGTCTTCAAAAGTAGGGTAACTTTGACCGAGCATATTTTAAAAATAAGAAATGTTTTTAAAAATTGGATAAATAATTGGCATAGCTCATTATGTTCTGAATCCAGACATACCACACTGAGAAACTTTAGGTTAGAAAAATTACTAAAACGGATAGCAAATGGGGGCAAAATGCTTAAATTTCGACATTTTAATACATAAATAATAAGTTATACTATTTTTACAAGAAGCTTTCCTATTTGATAATAGCAATCCTTACTATTTTCTGTAGTAAAATCTGATGTAGGAAAAATTAGTAGAGAAATTAATAAATTGTACAAAAAGAATAAAAGTAATAAGTATTTTAAATAACATAATATACTAAATATGTAGAAGAAATTACTATTGTCTGTAGGAGCACGATGTGTATTATGGACATTTCCTATTTTTTGTAACAAATGTTAATACCAATTATTAAATTTGGTCCCAAATATTACTAACTGATTCAGCAGAAAGTATCGAGCCTTGGACCGAGCGCGGCCGAGTGCATCCTACGTGTGTCGATCGCCGATCATATTTTTAGGTTGCGAAAATGACATCTAATTTATGTTTCAATGCAAAATCCGCAAAAAAACGTAATTTAAAAAAAAATATTTACTTATTTTAATTACATTAAAAATTTTGTTGTTTAAAATTATAAAAATATCATGAATATTAATCAATTAAGGATTAAATGAATTAGAACCAATGATCTTTCTATCATTTAGGTCATATGGAAGTTTTCATTCAGAGTCACAAAATGTCTTGTAGGTAGATGGATCATCGCCCGACTGCTGTCCCGGAGGCGCGTGTTCGATTCCCGCCAGCCTTCGTTTTCTTTTAACCCGATTTTTCTGTTTCAGCTTTATAATATAATACTATCTTTTAAGAATATATACATATATGTAATTTCTAATGTTGTCAATTCTTAAATTTAAATAAATGTGAATTATGCGTTAAATGTAGAACATGTGTGTAGGTAGGCTTGTGTGAAAGTTAGCAACACGTATTTATTTTTTTTACTATTCCCACTGTAGCATATTTTGCTAACCAGTTAGTAATTCGGTGCGCACGGTCCCTGCGCATCATTTTACTACAGCACTTTGTAAATACTGTTATCTTCTACAGATATTAATCCAACAAATTTACTATTTTCTCCTACCAAAATTAGTAAATAGTGCAGACTTGCAGTTTTACTACAGAGGTTAATAAATTCTTCAACTGTCTTTTACAATAAATGCAATAGTTTTAACTTTTATTCCAATATATTTTATAATTCTTTAAGTAGCTACGAGTTACTATTGAGGTTAGTAAATATTATTAAAATTTGCTTTTTGCCTCTCATTGCAAAGTTCAGATAGTGAAATCTAGTGTGATTTTTAACAAGAAATACAAACAAGGGTTTCTCAGTGCACACAAGTCATAAATTTCTCTATAGTGTCCAAGGAACTATTGGCAAACCATCACCTTACAAAAGCTCATGTCCCCAGCCCTCTTAAATGGATTCTGTCGTTTCACTTTTTCAATATATTTGTGAACACAGTCTTTTAGTCGAGTTTTTGTTACGGGGAAACCGCTTGCCTGGCAATAAAAAACCCAATCAACAATATCCTGCTCTTCTTCCTTAGTGAGCACTGTCGGTGGACCTTTACGACCCTCAAGGGGTGACAAATTTTTCATTTTGTTAAAAATCGTGCTTTTTGGGATTCCAAACTCTGCAGAAGCATCTCTCAGCGACTGTCCATCACTAACAGAATTAAGTGCCTGTTGGATTTGCTCTATATGCTATATTTTTCACAAAGCTTCTTTTCTTTCTAGATTGAGATGCACTTTTTTGTTTTGATTTTGCTGACCTTGCTTTGCAGGTGTTATCTTTTTCAGCTACTTTCTTATCACAAATTTTCATTTTTGTTCTAGCCATTCTAGTAAAACTTTTAAAATCTGAAATATTTGTTAAAGAAATTAGTCTAAATGAAGCTGTATTAATAATTTTAGTTTTATTCTTTTAAACAAAAGTTTGATATTCTCTTACCCGACAAGCAATAAAACTTTAGAGGTTTACTTGACATCATCATGAATTCTTATCGCTACATAGACTTTGGCAGCATAAAACTTTACATAATTTGTAGTTGGTTTTCTTTCATACTTTTCATGATGCAGTAGGATTATTAATATTGCACTTTTTTCACTTAAAATCTATAGAAGAAAGTCGCGTCCTGCTAAAGGCTTACATGCTACGCAAGTCCGAATAAAGGCAGCTGTTTTCGGACAACTAGCGCCACATTGTCCCACTACTGCGCACTATTTACAAAATTGAGTGGCAATTCAGGACACGTAATTATAAACTTCATAAACATTATTTTTACCAGACTACCTTCTAATTCTATTGAAAAATATTTCAACTATCATTAGGAATAATATTTATAACATTTTAGTGCCGAATTTTTTTTATTCAACGTTAGCTAAGTCAGTACTGATGTTAAGAATTCACGCCATATCTCGAAAGAAAAATGGTTATAAGCTTGCTGTTCTTGAAAGATGATTTAGGGTATTTTTTTTTAATTATTAAAATTCTGTTGAAATTCTGGATTTTTAAATACTTAAGTCTATTAAGTAGTCAATAATTTCAAGAGTAATTAATAATTTTTATTTTTACTCTTCATGAAAATTTATGACAAATAATGGTTAGTAACGCTACATGTCCGAGTATTGGTCTTATTTTTAACTGTGTCCGGCTACTGGGTTCTTTACCTTATAACACCCTCAAATGTTCATGGCGATAGTGCCAACACACAATATGCAGAATACCGCCTTTATACACTTTTTTCTCGACTTAAAACTAAGTAGTGTTAAATTGAGGCGCCGGATGCAAGAAGGAGATATAAAATTATTTTGCTGGAGTGGGGAGGCCCCTGGGCCTTTGAGAATGAAGTTTCGAATTTTAATTTTGCAAAAAAACATTTGTATTGATAATTCTGTTGCGCATCTTTTTATTAAAATAGAAAAAGTTGTAGCTTTTGAATTATTTACAAAAAACTGTTTTTTTTTTATCTGAATACAATATTTCATGTTTTTTCACTTCAACTCGCGACGAAATCGGCATTTTTTAATATTTTAAAGTAAAATTCATGAGAGGTATACACTGGCATCTTGTGCGACCGATGACGTTAGAAAAAGTTGAAAATGTTCATTTGCACAAGGGTTAATAATTTTTTGCCGAGGCGTTGCACAATTCGTGCACAAACAACTTGGATAGTTTCGGGAGTCGAGCGAATTTTGAGCAAGTACAAACTTTCAGTGAGAAAGTTGGTCAGGAAGGTTCAAAGAAGTTTTCTGGAAATTTTTAGCTCAATTGAAATAGTAGTTAACAAACTGTTGATGTTTTAATTTTCCGACGCGATCGATTTTCTCTCGCGTAGGCTGTGGTCTGGCCGGTAAGACGTTCCTATACACAAACGTCAGATACAGATAATTTTTATTTAAAATACGAAAAATCAGGATCTCTAATTTTTTTCAAGTAAAAACCGTCACTGCATTCATATTGTGAACCCTGATTACTAATGTTTTATTGCATTTGAATCAAAAAATCTCTTACGTACTCTAAGGCAGGGTTCACTTTACTCTGTGGCAACAACGGCTTGCCCGGCATGGCGCAGCCCACGCAGGAGAAAATCGATCGCGTAGGAAAATTAGAACATCAACAGTTTGTTAACTACTATTTCAATTGAGTTAAAAATGACCAGAAAACTTCTTTGAACCTTCCTGACCATGTTTTTCACTGAAAGTTTTTGTTTGCCCAAGATTCGCTCGACTCCCGAAACGATCAAAGTTGTTTGTGCACGAATTGTGCAACGTCTCGGAAAAAATTATTAACTTTTGTTCAAATAAAGTGAAAAAACACGATATTTTATTCAGATATGATAAAAAAAACAGTTTCTTGTAACTAATTCAAAAACTAAAAAAGCTACAACTTTTTCTATTTGAAGAAAAAGATGCGTAACAAAATTAATAATACAAATGCGTATTTGAAAAATTAAAATTCGAAACTTTATTCTCAAAGACCCAGGGGCCTCCCCACTGCAGCAACATAATTTTATATCTCCTTCTTGCATCCGGTGCCTCAATTACTTTGTCATAAAACAAGTGTTTTCAGTGGAGGAAGTGCCGCCGGAAAATATATTTAAAACCAACCCTAGTCTTTCAAACTCGTCAAAATGACCGCCTTTATACACTTTTTTCCGAGTTAAGAATAGTGTCAAATTACCTTGTCATGGAACTAGTTTTTTTTCAGCGGGGTAAATGCTGTCGGAAGAGATATGTAAAGCCATCCTTAGTCTTTCAAAATCACAAAATTGTCAAAATGACCGCTTTTATACACTTTTTTTCGAGTTAAAAATAGTGTTAAATTACCTTGGCATAAAAAAAGTTTTTTCAGTGGGGTAAATGCTGTCGGAAAAGAAACTCAAGCTAAGCCTTAATTGTAACAAATTATTGTTAATTATTTTAGAACACTTCTTTGAGGACCTCGCTGAAGTTTGCAACGTTTAAAAAAAACGACGAAAAAGAATTTACATTCAAATTTTTTTGCGGGAGACCTTGAAGCTCGACGAGGCGTTGTGGTGCTCAACCGGAGGCGTTAACGCGTTACAATTTTTGGCTATCTATAATGCAAGGTAACGTACGTTACTGTACATTACTTTAATAAATTTGTTCATGGTATTCATATTACATTATATGTCATGATAACCAATCAGGAGACATATTTTCATTATAGAACGGCTTTTATTGACAACTATGCGTATGAATTATACTTTTCAATGAAACATGTAGTTTTTTTTGCTTTTTAATTAAATAAATTTGTGACAATTTCCGTACTTTTTTCAAGAAAAAAAAACTGTTTGCAATCTAATATACGTATCAAAGCAGCACCTCAGATCTAATAAATTTCAGCAAAATTCTTAAACCTCAAAATTTAAGAACTGTGTACCGTTAAAGATTTTTTCATGTGGCTAACTAACTAATAGTGCCTGACTTACGTGCCGCATATGATGATGAAGCGTGGGGGGGGGGGGGGCTTGCCATGTTTATATATTTTTCACTAAAACCTATTATTTGGAATTCAATTATTTTAATTAGAATAATTCCAATATTTCAAGTAGGAAAAACTTGTTATATGTACATATATATAATTCTTTATCAAATTTTAACAGAATTATTCAGGAAAACAGAGTTGCTTCATAGAATTTAAAAAAAATTTCAGCCATTCCAAGATATTCATTTATAGTGATAGTGATTGATAGTGATTTATAGACCTAAAATTTTATGCTTCAGAATAGCTTAATTTTAATGTCCCAAAGAGGCACAAAAAAGTTTCATTCCCCTATATCTTCCGGAACACCCTCGTTTTCAAACCCCCAAGGTAATACAAAATCGAAAAAAAAATCAAAGAAACCCCTTAACTTCCGGGCCTAAAATTTTATGCTTTGGGATGGTTCTATTTGATGTCTAAAGATACCACACAAATTATCATTCCCCCACCACTCCCGGAACACCCTCGTTTTCAACCCTAAAGATAATAAAAAATCGAAAAATGTTTCAAAAAGTTCCAGAACTTCTAGACGTAAAATTGTATGCTTTAGAATGGTTCCATTTGATGTCCTAAGATACCAAAAAAAGTTTCATTCCCCTGTCTCTCTCGGAACACCCTCGTTTTTAACCCCTCAGACAATAAAAAATCCCCAAAAAATTCCCGAGCTTCCAGACCTAAAATTGTACGCTTGGGAATGGTTCTATCTGATGTTTAAAGGTACCAAAAACAGTTTCATTCTCCTCTTCGGGAACGCCTTCGTTTTCAATCCCCAAGATCATAAAAAATCGAGAAAAAAATCCAAAAATGCCCTCATTTTCAGAACTAAAATTGTATTCTTCAGAGTGGCTTCATTTGATGCCCAAAGATACACTCTAAGAAAAAGTCTATTAACAGTAAAATTACGTTCCTTTCAGAATGCGTCATTTGAAATTAAGCAGATTTCTTTTATCCATCAAAAGAATCATTTCACTGTTCAAAGACTTATCCGTTAAATGCAAAACAGAAGTAGTTTTACTGATGAACGATTTCTTTTGACTTTGAAAAGAATTCCTTTAACTATTAAAGGATTTCATTTGTTGGCTAGCGGAGGAAGTGCGCATGAGTGAATATCGTTTAGCAGCTAGTGTACACAAGTAGATATACAGGGGCGTTTCTGGATGAGTTAGTATTAGTGAGTATCTGTGTGTGTGTGTGTGTGTGTGTCCGTGTGTATCCGTGTGAGGCTGGCATGGACACCGTGCTGCTTAGCTTCTAGAACATTCTCGAGGGATCCTGGAGCTTCTCGAACATTCTCGAAATTCATGATGACGTCACAGAATATTTCGCAATTGTCAGAGCCGAATTGATGTAAACAGGTTCAAGAATGATCTATTGCTTCCTTATAGATAAAACAGTCATATTTAAGGCGCAAATATGCAAGTGTGTCTGTATGTGAAATTTGATGTGTCATCCTGTTTTCGTCTAAATGAATTTAATTTATTCTCACGGATCAGGTTGCATCCGGTAGCTACTCCAGTTTTTGAGAATTGTACGAACGGAATTCATGAATATAAAACGCATTTTGAATTGTACGTAAAATAGCTTCAAGGTTACATTTTTTTCATTTGCCCTTAAAGTTACATCACAAAAACGTTTTCTGCTTAGGTATTAACCTTCATAATAATGATAATCCTCAGCTATATGAGGCGCGAGCTGCAAACAAATTTCCAGTGTATTACCAGATTCACCGTGCTAAGCTTCTCGAGCATTCTCGAAGCTTATGATGACGTTACAGAATATCACACAATTGTACGAGCTGAATTCATGTCAAGACACGTTCAAGGTTATTACGAGAAAAAAACAAGGCTGATTTATTGCTTTCTGGAAAGAATTTCTTTTGTCAACAACATCCAAGGTTATTGTACTGATACATTAGATTTTGCGTTGCAAAAATATATATTCCGAACGTGTCGATTGTAATGTTGAACGTTCTGGCCGAGAAGCTTCCAACCTGTAGTGGTTCATGTCCGTGCTAAGCTTCTAGAACCTTCTCGAAGCTCATGATGACGTCACAGAATATTGCGCAATTGTACGAGCCGAATTCATGTCAAGACATGTTCAAGGTTATTACGAGAAAAACAAGGATAATTTATTGCTTTCTGGAAAGAATTTTTGTCGTCAACAACTTTCAAGGTTATGGTATCCAAACGTGTTGATTATAATGTAGAACGTTCTGGCAATACGTGCAAGGTTATAACGAGAAAAAAGGATGATTTATTGCTTCCTTACAGACGAAAAATTCTAGAATATTCTTGATGGTATCGTCAAAATATACTACGCAATTTCTGGAAATAATTTCTTTCGTCAGCAGCTTCAAGGGTATTGTACTGACGCATCACATT
This sequence comes from Andricus quercusramuli, assembly GCA_932178445.1. NCBI lineage: Eukaryota > Metazoa > Arthropoda > Insecta > Hymenoptera > Cynipidae > Andricus > Andricus quercusramuli. The sequence goes on along the minus strand of CAKNXH010054913.1, from coordinate 3,551 downwards.
TTGCGTCACAAAAATTAAATCACGAACGTGTCGATTACAGTGTAGAACGTTCTGGAACATTGGTGCATTACATGATGCAATGTCGAGAATCGAATTTTACGTGTTTCCACATATGGAACATTGTTGCACCATATAATGCAATATTGCGCAATGTCAAGAAAACGAATTTTACGTGTTTCTAGGTATATCGGCTATACTGTAGAACTTTCTAGAACAATGTTGCAACATATGATGCAATACTGTGCAATTTTGAGAATACGAATTTTACATGTTTCTAGGTGTATCGATTATAACGCTTCTTTATGCCACACAACAACACTTGAGATGAGGTCATATGGCTTTTTTCATTTACAGATATATGCTTCTTGTTTCAGCACCTCTTCTATCTCTTATTCAGAACAATCAGTTTTGCTTATTACACGTTGAAGATTTAAAATTTTTAAAAAATTAGCTCAATGAAAAATAAATATAATAAAATATTTCAAATTTTCAATCACCCACTAAAGCTGCTGTAATAGTAGATGAGTAAGGCTGGGTTCTGAACCAAAAAGTAAGACGGAGTCTGGATGCGCATTATAATACGGACTATGGATCTCACTTTTGAGCCAAGGTTATTTCTTATTCCAATTAAACAAAGATGATCATTCATTTAATATACAAATTATGCAGGTGTATAGGTGAAATTTCACATGGAGGGCTATGTATGACATCCTCTTTTGTCTATATGAATTTGATTTATTGCTTCCATATAGATATTACTTTTAACTAGAAATTCCTGTCTTTCTTTACTCAATGCACATTCAACTCATGAAGAACATTCTGCATTCTAGAAAACTTCTCGAACTTTAGGCTAAAATGACATATATATTATTAGAGAACATTTTACAGTTAAAGTGGTTCATGTCCGTGCTAA